>JAHRHZ010000077.1:7858871-7881410 GCA_024137785.1 Ginglymostoma cirratum | reverse complement strand
TCTAGGCCCGAAACGTCAAGTTTTCCTGCTCCTATGATGCTACTTGGCCTGCTGTGTTCATCCAGCCCCGCGCCTTGTTATCTCGGATTCTCCAGCATCTGCAGTACCTTTTATCTCTGATATATGAGGAGTCCATACTGTTGCTCATCATGTTGAATGAGCTCTGTCTACTATTGCTTATTCTAAGCCACCACCTACTCTCGGGGTTGGGATCTACAAGCCATGCTTGGTCTCGTGTGACGGAGGAAAACCATTTGATAGTTACGCAAGACATACATGTTAGATTATTGTGCTAAGGCATTGCTGTGGAGACTATGAGTAAATCTCATAGAGGATAGGTATTACTCCTTCAAGCTCCTCAATTGTTCTCCCACGTGACATCACAAAGCTGGAGGGTGCTTAACACACTCTTCAGTATTAACTCTTTCAAATCCTTACAAACTTATAGAACTTGATGTAATACAGATTCACCAAGAATAAAGGGTAAAGCAAAGACAAGTCTCATTAACCTTGGAATTCTTTGGAATTGTGAAATTTGAAAGTTGATCTAACCATGACATTACCAATTATGGAGAACAGTATCCTTAGCCAAACAATCCTCAGTTACATCATCAATGGGTTTCTCACTGTTATAAAGTCAGATGTGAGGCTGATCATTGATGATTCTACAGTTCCATTCATCATTCTTTATATACTGAAGCAATGCATACCATTCAACTGCAGGCTTAAGACAATAAACATGACTGACAACGTAATAAATAAATAAATAATTTTATTATCAGGTATATTTTACAGTAAAAAATACAGTAAAATACAGTGACAAGCTTCCACCGTCATCATGATTCCAGCGTCATTTTCAATAGTTGAAGAATAATAAAAGACAAGATATGGCTTAAAGGGAGTCCATAACCCTTCCACCATTAAAAGTGCCAGACCCAAGCAACATCGAAGTCACTGCTTTTCAGGTGCCATTGCCTGCACCGATCTAGCAGCCAATACCAGGTCTTGCGCTCGTCCCTCTGCCAGCCATATCCTCGCTCCCGTCTGCCAGATCCCACTCCAGTCTCACCACTGCCTCACCGCCATCCACTAGGGTCCTGTTCTGTAACATGCAAACCAAATAAGTGCCAGGCAACAAAAGTGACCTCTTCATCATCCATGCCTTATATTCATGTTGCTGAAAGTTGAACATTAGCCTTGAACAGATTTCTACTGCCCCAATTCCAAACCCCACTCTCCAGGAGGCAGAGTAAGAGACAAGAAAGCTGGTAAAATAGTGAGGAGCTGCACTTGAATGTATTCGTATAACAATTCCAGCAGAGGGGCATTTTGCCAGCAGTGGTAGTTCAGTGTTTGTCCATCAAGCCAATAAGCTTAGTTAAACACCTTATAAATGGCCATCTTATTATCATTGAAAATATTTTTCACAAATACTCATCACAAATGTCCATAAATGTAGCCATTAATACCTAAAATCTTAATCACATTTCACTCAAGATTGACATGCTTCATGGTCAGGATGGCGATGGTTACAGAAGAAACAATAAAGCTGGACTATAGCTTTGTATAATTATGATGTGTTATTATTGCATTGAGTAATTCTTTCTGTTTTGTTAGCAGTGATATTTTGTCATTGTATGAATGACATCAGGTGTCATCCTATTCAAGGACTGCAGATGTTGTGAGGCAGGACTTGTTTCGTGGATCTTCAGAAAGAGAGCCCAGATTGCTTGATGTTTCAACGTTACTAGCTAGAGCTTGTTCTTCATATATGCTGACTGGCTGAAATCCAAAAGTTGTGCAATTTTCAGGTTTGTATCTGGTGGGTTGGAGCTGCCCACCTTTGTTGGCAGTGAGAGCTGTGCTGATCCATAGGCTGGATGTCACAAGGAGATACGTCAGTCTCCATTATCTCCCCAATCAGAAAAGTTTGGGTGCCAACTGGCCGGATTTGGTAACCCACTACTGGTGGTCTAAACAAAAAGCAAGTGAGACTCCCACCGCGTGGAGGGAGAAAAGCCTGCCCTAGAGACCTACCAACCAACCTGTTTGGCTGGTGGTTCATCCCAGTGGCAGCAGAACTCAGTAATAGATGCTACTGACAGCCAGACCCACAGAGATCAAATAAAAATCAAAAGAACTGCGGATGCTATAAATCAGGAACAAAAACAAAGTTGCTGGAAATGCCCCGGAAGTCAGGCAGCATCTGTGAAGGGGAAAACAGAGTTAACATTTTGGGTCAAAACGTTATCATTGTTTTTGTGCCATGGAGATCAAAGATACACATTAGATTCGGGTAAGGTAGGCTTTTGGTTGTGGAGGGATTGGGCATCCTAGGGAAGAGGGAAGATGGGGTACAAGTTAAAGCGCGTTTTGGAGGCCAGGTGGGAGATAAAAAGTTGGCTACTTGAAAAGGGACATGGAATATATTGCCTCCAATGCACATGAGTACCCGCCCCCGTAAGATGTAATAAAAAGGTAAAAAGGTGGACTCCTCGCTCTCACCTGTTTTCTCATGCCAACCACATTACAGGCAGTGCAATATTCCAGCTAATGGGATTGTTGAAATGTTCAATTATCCACAAATGATTTATTCGAAATGGTGGGCAGGTTGCCGAATTTAGCACCTCCCATGTTGTGGGAAACTAGTGTGTTGACATCATGTTTAATGAAAGCGTATAGTGCCAAATGGAGCACTCAAATCACACTCTTTCTTTTCCGAAACTGCAAAAGAAAACTTGAAAACATTATGTGTCTGATTTTTGAGCAGTTTGCAATAGTCCCTTTAATGATTATCAATTAGGCCATTCACGCCCTGGTACAATTGTACCTAAAATTTGCATCGTGTGGTTGCTTTTGCTTGGTGACACCCCTCCCACTTATTGACTTGTTTGAATATGACGTCAGGTGCAGAATGGATGGCCCTGAGTTGAATTCCTACACAACACCCACTCTGTCCCTGATTTCTGAAAAATAGTATATTTAATTGCCCTGGCAAGCTAAAACTGAATTGACATTCAACAGGGTCATTATGCTCTATGCATTTGGTGTGATGATAATTCCCTTGTCCAATTCCACTAATGACATACGACCAATTCTCCTTGCAGGTAGTTGTGTGTCAGGTCAAGGACTTGTCCACAGATAAAGGGATGTAGATCCAGAAACGACGCAGAGAGTAAGGTGGACAATTGTACCATTATAAATGTGGAATGGACTTTCTACTGGACCAATGTGTACCAATGTTTATACCATTGTTATGAGCAGGTAGGTTGGTTGGCATCAACTGCCCTCTTTTAACCCTTCAGTCAGCTGCAACAAAGATTTTTCAGGAGTCATAATACTCAGTTATCACATTTCAATCAAAACATAGCATTTGTCAACATTAAGGAGCCATTTACAAGGCTTTATTTGTGTGAGAGAAGAGGTGATTTTATTACTCACTCATGCTGAGAATTTTAATAAAATTTTAAATCAAACACACGCACACAAACACAGGTGTAAAGTTTTATAAATTTGTCTCACCCTGTATCTGCACATCTATAGTTAGCATTGAGAGGCTTTTAAACCCACTTCAAGTGCAGGAACAAGCACCCAGTTCATGGCTTAGACTAGGCTATATCTTAGGGCTCCTCAGTTAGCACTTACCTGCACGATTGCAGCATCCCTGCTTACCTTTCCTTGACATGCCAACTAGTGCAGTCACACAACTAGACTGATTGCCTTGCTGGATAGCAGTCCTCAGTCAAGGGAGCAAACATCTTGCTATACAAACATCTGTGATGTCAACCTGGGCCACGTGCCAGTAGCTTAAATGGCAAACACACTGTATGTTCAGTGAGTTGTAAGTCATGTCTCAAAGTCTTTGAGGATTAGTCCATCCAGTCAGGGGTTCATGGAATGGAAGTCAAGGGCAGCCTTCCCTAGCAGTCCTAAGGATTGATCATAGCCAGCCAGGTGCAGGCTCATGCAGACAGCTTGGATGGGCATCTGGGATGAGCGAAACCTATAGATTTACAGAAATGGCTGCTAGGAAAGGGATTTGGATGTTTCAAGGATCACTGGCACAGAGAGGCAGAGACTGCAGCCAATGGCCAAGCAATGCTTACTATGAGCTTCCATTGTGCTAGAAATCAAAAGTGCACAATGGGGAAGAAATGGCTGTGACTGCCCACGGAATTGGCAGGGTAAGTATCTTGATCTGTAAAGGAGGGCCTGTAAAGGCCACTATTTTGAGGGCACATAAAGTGCGCATAAAGAATGTGACACACAGACCCATGCGTGGTACAGAGCACAGACCTTCAGGGCCCCAAATCTCAGTCCATCTCAATGCATTGGCCCCTGCTTGCTGCACACCTCCCTGACCCAGACACTGCAGACCGACTCATTGACAGCCACGCGTTTGGAAACAAAGGGGCATCGGAGGACGAGGGCCAATGGTGCCATCAGGACCCGTTGCACCATGTACACTTTGTTCCTCTGGCTTCCAGATGCTGCAGCAGGTTCTCAACATTGACATGGACCCATCGTACGTCCTGTGTGGCTATGCTTCATGTTGGAACGGTTTACTCAGAGATACACAGGGAGACAAACAACCAGATGTAAAATCTAAACTGTGTATAGTGCAGTTTTATGCATAACACCAAGGTGCCCTTAATATGTTTTCTTCTTTATCTCCCTCCCACGACATCTTCATGTGCCCTTTGGTTCCACAACCGGTATGGAGGGACACTGCTTGGCAGGAAAAATCATTTACCTGGAGGTTTGTTTGGATGATCCAGGGGGTACTTATGTCTGGAAGGCCTACACATACCAAAGTTCTGAAAAAGGGCCACTGGATCTGAAACGTTAACTCTCCACAGATGCTGCCAGACTGGCTGAGTTTCTCCACCAATTTCTGCTTTTGTACATCCCGTGTGGCTACTTCCAGCATCCACAGTTCATTTTTAGAAAAGGATCTGCTCGTCATAGGCAAGGGGACCCTTCTTGGTGTGAGCATCCAAGGGTCGGGGGGCATAGGCAGACTGGAGGTGAAAGTCCCAGCCACCTCTGGAGTGTCAGGAGTGGAGATTTCTGAGAGGGCTGTGTGTGGCTGCTCCTCCCAATTGGGTGCTTCCTGGCACAACCCTATGTCCTGGTGAGGCAAGGGTACCTGATGTGCTCACAAGTTTCTGTCCATTGTCACCACTCGGTTGGTCCTGGGCAGCATTCCTGGGTTGCGTGTGCCTCTGAGTCTGGTCTGTGGCAACAACTTCCAGAACTGAAGTCCCCATTGCTGTGTACAGTATATTGGAGCACTATGAGTAACTTAGGGGAAACATTGGTCCTG
This sequence comes from Ginglymostoma cirratum, assembly GCA_024137785.1. NCBI lineage: Eukaryota > Metazoa > Chordata > Chondrichthyes > Orectolobiformes > Ginglymostomatidae > Ginglymostoma > Ginglymostoma cirratum. The sequence goes on along the minus strand of JAHRHZ010000077.1, from coordinate 7,876,084 downwards.
AGGATGAATGGTTGAGGCAATGAAGTGCATGTGTGCGCCTTTACAACAGATACTGAGAATGGCTGGCCCTCCATAATGGTGAGGTGCCCTGAGCAACCTTAAAGGCTATGCAGAAGCCATGCAAGGTCAGTGCGATGGGAGGTTGGGAGGGTTGTTGGGGGTTGGGGGGAAGTGGGCAGTTAAAGAAAGGTGTTGCAGTCAATAGTGAGGGTTTCAAAGTATGCGCCTTTGTTAGAGGTGGGTGCAATAGCAGAGATAGAGTGACAGTGAGGTAGCAGAGAGAAGATGGTGGGTTCTTAACCTAGTTGCAGAAGAAAAAGGCCATTGACTTTATCACAACACTGACAGCCATTTCTCCACACATGGAGACCACACTGATCATGTAGCAATCTCAGATCAGGCTTTAGCGTTTGGTGGTGTGACCTCTGCCTGACCTCCAGGAGGAGTATTCATTTTATTTACACAAAGCCTTCAACCAGGACCTCCAAGATACTGTTAGAGAATTGTTGTGCCATCTTCCCCTTCTTCAACTTCTTATAGAAACAATCTTGGCTGAGCAGGGGAGTTATGAGAGTGGCAATGCTTGTCTGAGTGCTCAGCGCCTTTCTAAGGAGGGTGCCGATGTGATAGATGTTGGTGTTTCTTTGGTTATCTGCTGAGTAGCAAGTTATTCGGGCAACAGCACGTGGTAAGGTGGAGCTGGAAGCAGACATGACAGATGTCATGTAGGTGGTTAATGAGGTGAGTCTAATAGTATCAAGAGAGAAAACCCCTTGGATCTTGTGGGGAAAATGTCCTCAAAAACGTCAACATTTCGTCACAAAAAGGTAAGAATCGCTCTAAATCAACTGAATGATCAATGGTTTAAATCAAATTACAATGTAAACTGCAATTTACACCATAGTAGCAAAGGGTCAAGGTGGAATTCACAATGATCTGTGAGGAGTGCACTGACCTGTGGGAGATTAAATCTGAATTGTTTCAGTAGATTCTTTCTGAGTTTGAAGTTGAATACATTGCAGATGTGAAATCCGATTTCGGGGTCGATGTTCCAACAGTGACTTGAAATATCTGAAGAGTAACCTTTTATGATTCGAGGAGAGGTTCATTCATTGTGTTTGATGACTAGCCATGGTGGTGTCGGCATTTCAATATAAACTGCATAAACCACTTCTGGGTATAGATTCATACAAGATTTACCCCATGTTTTTCCTCAGTTTCAACTCCAAATTGAAGTGATTTACAGCTTTTAGCTTTTTTTTAAGCCAACTAAGATAAGGAGTATTTCCCTAATAACTTCTATTTGCTGAGCTCCACTCAGCCAATTTCACAAAGTGTTTGTAAAATTTACATAACCATCCCCTAGGAAAAGAAGCAGCCGACATATGTTGTCCATCCTCCAAATAGCCTCTTAACTTGATTAAGCCTTAGCAATGCAATAAATGCTGCAGATATTTTAAGGGTCTGATTTATTAATCTTACAATTTTATGAGCAGAAGTTAACGAGCAATACAATTAAGTAGTTTGGTGGACAATTATACGGCTGTGCAAAAGGCTATCAAAAGATTTAATACCAAATGTAATAGAATCCAGTTTGTTGTTATTTCAAACTATTCAGGGACATCACACAACATAATAAGTACATAAGAACATAAGAACTAGGAGCAGGAGTAGGCCATCCAGCCCCTTGAGCCTGCCCCGCCATTTAATAAGATCATGGCTGATCTTTTTGAGACTCAGCTCCACTTACCTGCCCACACACCATAACCCTTAATTCCTTTACTGTTCAAAAATTTAGCTAGCCTTGCCTTAAACACATTCAGTGAGGTAGCTTCAACTGCTTCACTGGGCAGGGAATTCCACAGATTCACAACCCTTTGGGTGAAGAAGTTCCTCCTGACCTCAGTCCTACATCTGCTTCCCTTTATTTTGAGGTGATGCCCTCTAGTCCTAGTTTCACCTGCTAGCGGAAACAACCTCCCTGCCTCCACCTTATCTATTCCCTTCATAGTCTTATATGTTTCCATAAGATCTCCTCTCATTCTTCTGAATTCCAATGAGTATAATCCTAGTCTACTCAGTCTCTCCTCATAATCCAACCCTCACAACTCTGGAGTCAACCGAGTGAATCTCCTCTGCACCCCCTCTAGTGCTAGTATTTCCCTTCTCAAGTAGGGAGACCAAAACTGCACACAGTACCCCAGGTGTGGCCTCACCAGGAGCCTATACAGCTGTAGCATAGCCTCCCTGTTTTTAAACTCCATCCCTCTAGCAATGACAGACAAAATTCCATTTGCCTTTTCAGTTACCTGCTGCACCTGCAATTCTACTTTTAGCGATTCATGCACAAGGACACCCAAGTCCCTCTGCACAGCAGCGTTCTGCAATTTTTTACCATTTAAAACATAGTTCATTTTGCTGTTATTCCTACCAAAATGGATGACTTCACACTTATCAACATTATACTCCATCTGCCAGACCTTTGCCCACTCACTTAGACTATCTATATCCCTCTGCAGACTTCCAGTGTCCTCTGCACACTTTGCTCTACCACTCACCTTAGTGTCATCTGCAAATTTTGACACACCACACTTAGTCCCCAACTCCGAATCATCTATGTAAATTGTAAACAATTGCAGTCCCAACACTGATCCCTGAGGCACACCACTAGCTACTGACTGCCAACCAGAAAAACACCCATTTACCCCTACTCTTTGCTTTCTACTGGTCAACCAATCCTCTATCCATGCCAATACATTACCTGTAATACCATGCGACTTTATCTTATGTAGCAGCCTTTGGTGTGGCACCTTGTCAATTGCCTTCTGGAATTCCAGATACACCACATCCACAGGCTCCCCACTGCCCACCACGCAAGTAATGTCCTCAAAGAATTCTACCAAATTAGTTAAACATGACCTACCCTTCATGAACCCATGCTGGGTGTTCCCAATGGGACAATTTATATCCAGATGTCTTGCTATTTCTTCCTTAATGATAGATTCAAGCATTTTCCTCACTCCAAAGTTAAGCTTACTGGCCTATAGTTACCTGCTTTTCGTCTACTTCTTTTTTTAAACAGTGGCGTCACATTGGCTGTTTTCCAATCTGCAGGAACCACACCAGAGTCCAGTGAATTTTGGTAAATAATTACTAGTGCATTTGCTATTTCCCCCATCACCTCTTTTAGTACTCTGGGATGCATTTCATCAGGGCCAGGAGACTTGTCTACCTTTAGCCCCATTAGCTTACCCAGCACTGCCTCCTTAGTGATAATGATAGTTTCTAGGTCCTCACCTGCTATAACCTTTTTGCCATTAGTTTTCGGCAAGTTATTTGTGTCTTCCACGTTGAAGACCGACACAAAATAACTGTTTAATGCCTCAGCTATTTCCTCATTCCCAGTTATTAAATTGGCCTTCTCATCTTCTAAAGGACCAATGTTTACCTTCACCACTCTTTTACGATTTACATATTTATAGAAACTTTTGCTGCCTGTTTTTATATTCTGAGCTAGTTTACTCTCATAATCTATCTTACTTTTCTTTATAACTTATTTTGTGGCTTTCTGTTGGCCTTTAAAGATTTCCCAGTCTTCTAGTTTTCCACTACTTTTTGCTTTTTTGTCTGTGTTTTTTTTTCAATCTGATACTTTCCTTTATTTCCTTAGACATCCACGGCTGGCTTTCTCTTTTCCTATAGTTCTTCCTTATCACTGGAATATACTTCTGCTGAGCACTGTGAAAAATTGTTTTGAAAGTCCTCCACTGTCCCTCAATTGACCCACCATAAAGTTTTTGCTCCTATTCTACCTTAGATAACTCCTCCCTCATTCCTTCATAGTCTCCTTTGTTTAAGCACAGGCCATAGGTACTGGATTTAAACTTCTCACGCTCTATCTGTATTTTAAATTCGACCATACTGTGATCGCACCTTCCGAAAGGATCCCTAACTGTGAGATCATTAATTATTCCTGTATAATTACACAGGACTAGATCTAGGATAGCTTGCTCCCTTGTAGGTTCCATTACATATTGTTCAAGGAAATTATCGCAGATGCATTCTGTGAACCCCTCCTCAAGGCTGCCATGACTAACCTAGTTTGACCAATCGATATGTAGATTAAAATCCCCCATGATAATTGCTGCGCCATTTTTACATGCATTAGCTATTTCTATGTTTATTGCCTGCCCTACCACGATGTCATTATTTGGTGGCCTATAGACCACACCTATCAGTGACTTCTTCTCCCTGCTATTCCTAATTTCCACCAAAATGGATCCAACATTTTGTTCAGTAGAACCTATATCATCTCTCACTACCGCCCTGATATCATCCTTAAAAATCAGAGCAACACCACCTCCCTTACCTTCCTGTCTGTCCTTCCAAACAGTTTGATACCCCTGGATATTTAACTCCCAGTCATGACCATCCTGTAACCATATCTCTGTAATGGCCACTAAATCATACCCATTTGCCATGATTTGCACCGTCAACTCATCCACCTTGTTTCAAATGCTCCAAGCATTCAGATAAAGTGCCCTTAAGCCAGTTTTTGCACCTTCTTTTACCTCCATTACTAACAGCTCTTGAGTTCTCCTTCCCTTTAACTTTTTTCCTAATTTTCAATGAAGTTGAAGCTTCCTCGTCACCTACTAACCTGCTGCTTTGCCTTACATTAATTGTTATTCTCCCTCTACGCTCACTTCTCCCTTCCCCCCTACTTACTAGTTTAAAGTCCTATTAACCACCCTATTTACCCTTTTTGCCAGAACACTGGATCCGGCCCTGTTCAGGTGGAGTCCATCCCAGCGGTATAGATCCCTCCTGTCCCAGAACTGATGCCAGTGCCCATGAAAAGGAAACCTTCTTTCCCACACCACTCTGTTAGCCACGTGTTTACTTCCCTGATCGTCGCCTCCCTATGCCAATTTGCACGTGGCTTGGGCAGCAATCCAGAGATTATGAGCCTTGAAGACTTGTTTTTTAATTTTGTTCCTATGCTTTTCATAATCCCGAAACAGGTCTTTTTTCCTAGTCCTGCTTATGTTGTTGGTACCTACGTGGACCACAACAACTGGATCCTCCTCCCCCTTCTCTAGAATCCTCTCAAGCCGGTCAGAGATGTCACGCACCCTGGCACCGGGCAGGCAACACACCATGCGGGATTCTCTATCCTGCTCACAAAGGATACTGTCTATCCCCCGACGATGGAATCCTCTACAAATACAATCTATCTTTTTGCTCCCCGCTCTTGAATGGTCTCCTGGTGCCATGGTCAGTTGACTCATCCTTCCTGCAGCCCTGTTCCTCAGCTACGCAGGGAGCAAGTGCTTCATACCTGTGGGACAATGTCAAGGGCTGCGGCTCCTGTGTTCCTGTCTGCAGGGTCCCTCTACCTGCCTCACTGGCAGTCACACACTGCTGTCCCTGCCCACCGATCGAATTAACATTAGTTAATCTACCAGGTGTGACTGCCTCCTGGAGCACAGCATCCAGGTATTTCTCCCCCTCCCGGATGTGCCACAGTGTTTGGTGTTCGGATTCCAGCTCATCAATTTTGAGCCGGGGCTCCTCAAGCAGCCAACACTTGCTGCAGATGTGGTGACTGCCGTTCTCAATGGGATCAGCTAGCTCCCACATCATACAGCTACAACACATCACCTGGCCTGCCATCTCTACTTAGTTAATTATTTAAAATTAATTAGTTTTTTTTTTAGTGTCGCAGTGTTCTCTGCACCAGTAAGTTTACTCTGTTATATGCTCAAACAGACTCCGGCTTTGCCTTTCCACCCGCTCCCAGAGGATTTGGCGTCTAGGTGACCGCCCTGAAAGATAACAAAGAGATGAGGAAAAAAAATGCAAATAGCTTACCTGCTCACCACAGTTAGTCATCATTATTAGGTTCGAGGAGGTGGAAGGGTGGGAGACACTAAGCGTGTAGTGTCTCGGGTATTAGTTAACTCCCAAATTTATTGGGTGGAAGCTTACCTTAAGACCATAAGACATAAGACATAAGACCATAAGACCATAAGACATAGGAGTGGAAGTAAGGCCTTTCGGCCCATCAAACCCACTCCGCCATTTAATCATGGCTGATGGGCATTTCAACTCCACTTACCTGCACTCTCCCCATAGCCCTTGATTCCTTGCGAGATCAAGAATCTATCAATCTCTGCCTTGAAGACATTTAACGTCCCAGCCTCCACTGCGCTCCGTGGCAATGAATTCCACAGGCCCACCACTCTCTGGCTGAAGAAATGTCTCCTCATTTCCGTTCTAAATTGACCCCCTCTAATTCTAAGGCTGTGCCCACGGGTCCTAGTCTCCCCACCTAACGGAAACAACTTCCCAGCGTCCACCCTTTCTAAGCCATGCATTATCTTGTAAGTCTCTATTAGATCTCCCCTCAACCTTCTAAACTGTAATGAATACAATCCCAGGATCCTCAGCCGTTCATCGTATGTTACCTTCCTAGGCTGCCCTCGTGCTTTCTCCTGGGCTCCTGCCGCTGAAACAACTGAAAAGGAATATGTAAGAATAGCTTAGAATCTAATATCTAACAATGACAAATCTGTTAGAATTCTTTGAGGAAGTAAGTAGTAGATTAGACCAAAGAGAACCAATGGATGTTATCTACCTGGACATCAAGAAGGCCTTTGACAAGGTGCTGCACAGGAGGCTGCTGAGTAAGATAAGGGCCCATGGTATTAGAGCAAGGTGCTAGCATGGATAGAAGATTGGCGGTCTGGCAGAAAGCAGAGAGTGGGGATAAAAAGATCCATCTCAGGATGGTAGCTGGTGATAAGTGGTGCTCCACAAGGGTCAATGTTGGGACCATAATTTTACACTTACTACATTAATGATCTAGATGAAGGAACTGAGGGCATTCTCGCTAAGTTTGCAGATGACACGAAGATAAGTAGACGGACAGGTAGTATTGAGGATGCAGGGAAGCTGCAGAAGGATTTGAACAGGTTAGGGGAGTGGGCAAAGAAGTGGCAGCTAGAGAACAACGTGGGAAAGTGTGAGGTCATGCACTTTGGTAAGAAGAATGGAAGCATGGACTATTTTCTAAATGGGGAGAAAATTCAGAAGTCTGAAGTGCAAAGAGACTTTGGAGTTCTAGTCCAGGATTCTCTCAAGGTAAACTTGCTGGTTGAATCAGTAGTTAGGAGGGCAAATGCAACTTTGGCATTTATTTTGAGAGGACTTGAATATAAAAACAGGAATGTACTTCTGAGGCTCTATAAGGCTCTGGTCAGGCCACATTTAGAGTATGGTGCACAATTTTGGGCCCTATATCTCAGGAAGGATGTACTGGACCTGGAGCAGATTCAGATGAGGTTCAAGAGAATGGTCCCAGGAATGAAAAGCTTAACATATGAGGAGCTGGGTCTGTACTAGAGTTTAGAAAGATGAGGGGGATCTAATTGAAACTTACAGAATACTGAATGGCCTGGACAGAGTGGATGTAGGGAAGATGTTTCCATTGGTATGAGAGATTAGGACCCGAGGGCACAGCCTTAGAGTAAAGAGAAGACCTTTTAGAACAAAGATAAGGAGAAACTTCTTCAGCCAGAGAGTGGTGTATCAATGGAATTCACTGCCACAGAAGGCTGTGGAGGCTATGTCATCGAGTATATTTAAGATGGAGATAGGTTCTTGATTATCAAGGGGATCAAGGGTTATAGGGAGAAAATGGGAGAATGGGTTTGAGAAACTAATCAGCCACAATTGAATGGCGGAACAGACTCGATGGGCTGAATGGCCTAATTTCTGCTCCTATGATTTATGGTCTTATCTAAGAATATAATATCCATTACCATTTAAAACCAAGTGTTACCTTAAAGTCCCAAGGGAGCAAATTATCTTCTCCACGGGGAGAAAATATTTTCAAGAAGTAATATCTAAGGATTTCTAATACTTATGAAATGTTGGTAAAAGTGTCTTTTTAAAAACAATGTTTTTGGACACCTCCTGCTTTGCAAATGTGGATGTCAACTGCCACTTTTATGTGTTGTTGTGTCATTTAATATTATTCCTTACTTATACATCAAAGATTTTTGCGTGAATTTGTAAAGTTTTATTAACTCATTTTTATACTATTTTCATCTCTCCATTATTCGTTCAATCTGAAAATAATCCTTTATTAAAGTGTTGTCAGTAATGATGTTTCATTTTTTATGTCCTATCATGGTTTCTAATAGCGTTCATGTGATAAGGACCTTTGTCATTAGTATAAATTGGATGGCACTAGTATTTCATCAATAATTAATATTTTACATTCACACCCGGGTATGATGCGCAAATGTGTCTTATGCGGCTTCCTTCTTAGTAATAAGAAATTTCTTTCAATGTTTCCTGTTGTCTGTGTTGAACACTATTTAAATAATAACACATGTATTTGCAATTTCCCTATTTTAGGTGCATCTTTTCTAGTCAGCTGTGATGAAGATTTTCATGGTTATCTCCTATATGAATCATTATCTTTAAATGTGTTTAATATCTATGTGTGTTCTACCTAATTAGTTATACTGAATTCTCAATCAAACCCATACTTCAAGCCAGATATCATCATAAACCACATTTGCTGTATAAAGAGAGAACAAAGTTAAGGTTATTTATATCTATTGTTGAACAGAGCTTTTAATTGTACTGATTAAGTTAAGTGCAATCAAAAACTAAGTTAGACAAGGTGTAAAAGAGGTGATTATTCACAATTATCCATTTTTGCAAGTCATTAAATGTAAAATAAACAATTTGTTTACCATTTATAAATTTCCTGATCTTTCTGAAGAAATTTCTGAAGAAGGGTCTAGGCCCGAAATGTCAGCTTTCCTGTTCCTCTGATGCTGCTTGGCCTGCTGTGTTCATGCAGCTCTACACCTTGTTATTCCAGACCCGAAACGTCAGCTTTCCTGGTCCTTTGATGCTGCCTGGCCTGCTGTGTTCATCCAGCTCCACACCTTGTAATCATTCATCCAATCGGTCGGCTATTGTGCTGGGTGCAGAGAAGCATAATTCATACATGAATTAGTAACCCTTTGTTATCCCAATTTCATAATATCCCAAGGTAGTTATAACATCTGACTTCATTTGAGAATGAAAGAAAACCAGGACAAAATCAAAATCGACAGTGGAAGGTTATCGCATTGTGCATTTGCCTTTTATTCTCGTTGACTGATGGAGCAGATTCAATGGGCAGAATAGCCTACTTTTGCTCCTACATTATACTTTATGTGAATTAACTGTCATGTAGAGGGACATTCAGGCTTGTCAGTATGTCATATAATGTGTTGCTTTGTGAGTGGAGGATTGGAGGGTGGCTACTGTTGTGCCTTTATTTAAGAAATACTGTAAAGAGAAATCTGGGAACTGTAGACCTCTAACCCTGACATCAGTCATGGATAACTTGTTGCTGGGGATTCTGAGAGATAGGATTTATATGCATTTGGAGAGACAAGGACCGATTATGGATAGGCAGCATGGTTTTGTACATGGGAAATCATGTCTCACAAACTTGATTGAGTTTTTTGAGGACATAACCAAAAAGAGTGATGTGGGCAAAGTGAAAGATTTTGTCTACATGGAGTTTAGTAAAGCCTTTGGAAAGGTTCTACATGGTAAACTAATTAGTAACATTGGACAGCATGGGATTCGGAGAGAGCTTGCCAATCGGATACAAAATTGATGGTAGGAGACAGATGGTAGTAGGGGGAGGGTTATTTTTCAGATGGAGGCCTGTACCAGCAGTGTTCTGCTGGGATCTGTGCTGGGTTCTTTTTTGTTTGTCATTTATATAAGCAATTTGGATGAGAATTCTGGAAGCAAGGTTAGTAAGTTTGAGAATAACACAAAATTGTTAGGATAGTCAAAAGTGAAGAAGGTTATCTAAGATTACAAGGGGATCTTGATCAGTTGGGCCAATGGGCTAAAGAGTGACAGATGGAGTTTGATTTGGATAAATGTGAGGTTTGCATTTTGGTAAAGCAAACAGGCAGCATTTATACAGTTAATGGTAGGGCCCTCAACAGTGTTGGAAAACAGAGAGACCTAGGAATTCAGCTACATAGTTCTTTGAAAATTGCACACAGCAAGACAGGGTGGTTAAGAGGGCACTTAGCACATTTGCCTTCATTGCTCAAACCATTGGGTATAGGAGTTGGGATGTCATAGTGAGGTTGTACAGGATGTTGGTAAGGCCACTTTTGGACTGCTGTGTACAGTTCTTGTCACCAAGTTATCGGAAGGATATTATTACATTGGAGAGGATTCAGAAAATATTTACCAGGCTGTTGTCAGGAATGAAGGATTTGAGTTATAAAAACAGCCTGGATTAGTTGGGACTCTTTTTACTGGAGTGTAGGAGGCTGAGGGGTGACCTTATAGAGGTTGATAAAATCATGAGGTACATAGATAAAGTGAATAGCAAAGGTCTTTTCCCTAGAATGGGGAACTTCAAAACTAGAGGCCTATAGTTTTAAGGTGAGAGGAAAAAGATATAAAAGGAACCTGAGGGGCACCTTTTTCACACAGAGGGTTGGTCGTATATATAATGAACCATCATATAAAGTGGTAGATGCACGTACAGTTACAACATTTAAAACGCATTTGGATAGGTACATGAATAAGAAAGGCTTAGAGGTATATGGGCCAAATGCAGACAAGTGGGATGAGCTTAGCTTGGAAGATTGGTCGGCTTGGACAAGTTGGACCAATGGGTCTGTTTCTGTATTGTATGACTCCATGACTCCACGAGTCTATGAGAACTATTTGAAAGATCTGGCTGTGCCCATTTTATTCATGCTACAAGTTTTGAATCCTGCTGACCTATTTTTCATAACAGCAAAAGCCTTTCTGCAGTCTAGACTTAGTACCATTTAAATCATCTTATCTCTAAACACTATTTGCAACTTGGCAGCACTTGCTCAAAAAGTAATTCACTATGTTCTGAGTTGAGACTACTGACCAGTAGGAGATGACAATCCAATTCACAAAGTACGTGTATCCAAATTTTATCCCCTGGACTGCATAAATATGGCTGCATAGAAATTGAAATCAGGTACCCATAAATTGATACACATTTCAAGTATCTGTTGTTACAGATTCTTCCGTACTCATTAATGATCTGTTTTATGTGTGTGGCAACAGAGCCAAGAACAGTCTTTTCCAATTGCGGTACCCACCAAATGTGGGATAAATCAGCAAAAGTGAATGTAATAGTAAATAGAAATATTTACTTGGTCTTCCATGGGCTGGTCCCGAGGAACAGGGGATTGGTTAGCTCAGTAGGCTTGACAGCTAGTTTGCTAACAGTGTGGGTTCAATTCCCATACTAGCTGACGTTACCACGGAGGACTCTTCTCCTCACCTGTGGTGCAGAGACCTTTAGGTTAAATCAGTTACCTATTTCTAATGGGAGAGCAGCCCCTTGGTATGGTAAGACTGATGGCAAATTTGCTCTTTTATTTATCAAGCATTGGGAAAACAAATGGCTCTAATGATGCCATTACTTTTACATAGTAGCATAAACTAGAGTTTACTCTTATAAATGTCTCTGTTTCATTGCATTAATCCTTACAAAATTGCACTGTTCATTGCATTCAATAGAAATTCCAACATTCAGCAGGCCACTCAAACCAACTAGCCTATGTTGAGACATAGGAAGTGGATGGGGAAGGGAGGATTAGGGGATCTGAAGAGTGAGGGCAGAAGCGCCTAATATTTTATAAAACAACTGAGTCAACATTATAGAGAACAGAACTTTTAACCATCTTCCATGGCACTCAGTAGCCTCTACAGAAACTCTTGACTGAGTCTGTGTTTGGTGGTGCCTGATTCTACCCCACACCCGGCCCATTGAAATGAAAATCACACTATACAAGGTACTTTCTCACAAGACAGGTGAAACTTTCACAACTGGAGCAATCTACATTCATGGCTAAAATCTAGCCCATTAGAAGCAAATGTCTGATCAACAAGGAAAGTTTTTAAGAAGTTTCGTAAAGGAAGAAAGCAGAGAGTGGGAAGAGAGGGTATTCTAAAACTTGTGGTCTAGGCAATGGAAGACATGATGATCAACAGTGGAGCAATTATAATCAGCAGCACACAAAGGCCAGAATTGGAGGAGTGCAGATATCTTGAATGGTTGTAAGGCTGGAGGAGATTTCAGAGATAAGGAGGGTCAAGGGCATAGAGGGACTTGAAAGCAAAAATTAGAATTTTAATGTCATGATGTTGCTTTTTTGAGAGCCAATCTTAAGGGTCATAGGCAAGCAGAACGTAATGCAAAAATTTAGAATGACTCAAGTTTATAGAGGGTAAAATGTGAGAACACTAGACAGGAAACCTTTGGAATAAATGGATCTAGAGGACATAAAGGCATAAATGTGCCTCAGCAGCAGATGAGTATAGACAGCATGAGGTCAAGCATTGTTATGGGGATGGATATAGGCATAAATATGAAGTCAGGAGCTCAGCTTAGAATCAAATGTAACATCAAAGTTGCAAAAGCAGTGGCTCACTCTGACTGTTAGCAGGGAAAGGGATGGTGTGGATACTTGGGGAATGGATTTTGGTCCCTTCACCAAAAACAACGGCTTCGGTCTTCTCAACGTTTAATTGGAGGAAACTGTCTCTCACCGAGTGCAGGATGGCAAATCAGCTACTTTGTAAATTAAGGACAATGGACGGGCTGATGGTGCTGGTGAGGTACTTGGTGGGTATCGTCAGTGTATTTATGAAAACTAACGCCATGCCTTCAAATTCACAAGGAACTAAGAACTGGGATGGATCAGCTGCCTCTTTGAGCCTGCTCCAACGTTTAATAATGGCATCGCTGATCTTCTACTTCAATGCCATCATCCTGCACTAATCACCTGACACCTAACTCTTTAGTACACAAAAATATATTGACGTCTAACAATATGCTCAGTGACTGACCATCTACAACTTTCTAGCATAAAGAATTCCAAAGATTCACAACCACTTAACTGAAGGAATTTCTCCTCATCTCTGTGCTAAATGGCTGACTCCTTATTGTGAGACTGCAACCCTCTAATCTAGATTCCACAGCTGAAACAAAGGCAAAAATTGAAGAATTTTGCACATGTTGAAAATTATCCAAAATTTGGTTTTGAGGTTTCTTGGGATTAATTTAGCAGCAGTTTCTGTTAGTCTCCATGCTATTGTATTACTGACTCGGCACAAGCACACAAAATAGGTTGATGGAAGATAATGTAATCCCTTGTTATTTACATATTTACAAACATGAATGCATTGTAACCTTCATCCATTTCCCTGACACAAAAGACTGACCTTTGTATGTAGCAGGGCACTTTGTTTGTATTCAAAATGTGGTTAAAGTATCTGCTGCAGAATCATTTTCAATGATCCATGTTTATCACTGAATGTACAAACTTGGGTAATTTGTTAACACTTGTTGACTGTTATTGATGATCAAATTGTTTTCACAACTCAATAAAACTGTTCCAACATTTGGTGAGGGAACTAACAAAAGGGGTTAACCTACTTGACCTCTTCATCAATCTATGTGGCACAGAGACATCTGTCAGAAGTTCCATCTTAAAATCAAGGATACCTTCTACCGCCGTGCGAAATGGAATACTTTTAGAACAGATCTAGAAACTCAAAACTTGGCATCCATGACGCAATGTGAGCAGTCAGCAGCAGCAGAGTTGTATTCCAACACAATCTGTATCTTCATGACCCAGCATATTTCTCACTCTACTACTACCATCAAACTGGGAGATTAAGACTGGGACAATAAAGAATGCAGGGGGGGCATGCCAGGAGCAGAACCAGGCATGCCTAAAAGTTAAATGTAGATCTAAAAATGCTACGACACAGGGCTATTTAGTTGTCAAACAGTGGACACGACCTGTGTAGATAGAGTTAAGAGTTCCCACAACCAATTGATCACATCTAAGCTCTGCAATCATGTAACAGTCAGTCATGAACAGTAGAGGACAATTAAACAACTCACTAGAGAAATACATTCCACCCCATCCTCAGTTATAGACAAAAAAGAAAACATGGAAATAGAGTTGAACTTCTGAGATGAAGTGAGAGTAACCGCACTTGACAGAGTGTCGTATCAAAGACCCTTGCAAAACTGAAGTCAATGAGAACCAGATGAAATGCTCCACTGGTTTGAGTCATACCTAGCACACATGAAGATGTTTGCAGCTGTTGAAGCTGCTACAGATGTTCCTCAGGTTAGTCCCCAAGGCCCAACCATTTTTAGCTGTTTCATCAATGATCTTCCCTGCACCACAGGCTCAGAAGTGGGGATGTCTGCAATGTTCAGCATCATTTGTGACTCCCCAGACACTGAATCAATCAGAGCATAATTCAAAAGGACCTTGGACTGATAAATAACATGTAACAATTATACATAAGTGCTGGGCACTGGCGATTTGCGACATGTGAAAATCTAACCATTTGCCCTTGACTTTTAATGGCATTAACATTGTGTCCCAACCCATCTTCCGCCTGCCCCCCAGCTCACCCTACTATTCCCTGCCACTCTCAACATTGTTGTGATTACCATCAACTGAACTGGAAAAGTCATAACAATATATAATTACAGCTCAGAAGCTGGTAATTCTGAGGCAGGTAACTTATCTCCTGGCTCCCCAAAGTCTGTTCACCAATTACAAAGCACATATCAGAAGAGTGATGGAATATTCTCTACTTGGCTAGATGTCTGTAGCTCCAACAGCACTCAAGAAGCACAATAACATCTAGGTCAAAACTATTCACTTGAATGGCACCCTATCCGGCACTTCAAAGATTCACTTTCTTCACAACGATACACAGTACCATCGACACAATGCACAGCAGCATGGTTCTTTTGATAGTGCCTTCCAGCCTCATTGTCTTCATCACCAAGAGGGACAAGAACAGCAGATGCATGGGGACATCATCTTCAACTCCACCTCCAAGCCATGCGCCTTCCTGACCTGGAACTGTGTTGCTGTTCCTTCATTGTCACTGAGTCAGAATCCTGGAACTCCCTTCCTAATAGCACAATGGGTTTCGTTGCATCAAATTGATTGCAAAAGATCAAAAAGGTGGCTCACCATCACTCTCTTAGGGACAATTAGGAGCAGGCAACAGTTGCTGGCCTGGATACTGACACCCATATCCTGTGAAAGAATAAATGAAAATCACCTGCTCTCCCACAACTGTTCTGCTTGTGTAATATTTAACTTGTTTTTTTTATATTCAGCTGAGTTACTTCTCAGTCATTTCGATCAATGACATTTGACAATCTAGTAATAGCCTACAACATGAGGTCTAATTTGATATTGGCACAAAATACATTGGAGTTATCTTAAAATTGGGCTCTTTAAGAAAAATAGATTTTCCAGTTTGAATGGTAATAGAAGAGAACATGCAGTTGAAAGTAGGATTTATAAAGAAATAAAGACCATTTAGATTCAATGTGTCCCTGTGGCCTTCTCGAGCATTGTAACAGGCATTTCTAAGCCTTTTCAATATAAATTATTGATCCTTGTACTCTTTATTTACTCATACAAGCAAAATAGAATTTCCTTGAACTAAGGTAATGTATCTGAAACTTAGGCTGTAATTTTCATTCAGACCAAGAGACTTTCCACCATTATGAAAGTTATGCTGGAGCCTGAATCCAGAGTCCTGCCCAACACAACAGTGAACATTGTCACAGAAGTGAGAAGGACTGGGTTGAGTTCTACTTTGCTTGTCTGCATGCAACAAAGCCAACTCCACATGTTAAATTGCAGCTGCCTCAGGTCGATCTAATTTTCTGCCAACGGGATGTCCTAAACACAATTTGAGCACTTTAGATTTGGTAGGACAATGTCAACGACTGCTAATGTTCTTTGGAAAGGCAAGATACCCTTTTGGATATGGTTCTAGGACTCCCATGGGAGAGCTCCCTTTTGGAAAATTATGCTATCTTTGGGATTGTAAAAAGTATGAATGAATGTTTGCAAAAAGTGCCTAAAAGCATCGGAACTGTTAACTATTTGGAATTGTCAAAAGAACTGACAGGATTGCAATCAAACGGAGCTGTCAAAAGGTGCCATCAAGATGTCAAGGCATTTAAAACTTTTGGCATTTAAATATTTGAAAACTGCCAATAGAGTTTTTAAAAATGTATTTTCTATTTTTCTTTGTCTGTTGACCTAATCCTGATAGTAAGTGCTGCAAACATCACAACTGTTTATTATCACAGTGGTGTGCCTGACAGTACACACCTTAATTGGCAGCTCCAAATACTTATAAATTCTTAAAAATGGGACAATGAATGATTTGATTGTTTTGATAACTGATTAAGTTAAATATACCATTTATTTAATCATTGAGCTTTTCCTGTAATAGAGAATTCATCAATAGTTATTTGACTTAAGGTATTTTCAGCATGGGTCTGAGGTTTACAAACAGAATCTGGGTGAGTTGTTATGGTACATGTAAGAATGGTAAGGAGGCATGAGTTGACATTAACTTGACATAGAGTGAATGGGGGTGCATAGTTTGAGATGGAGTGTATGAATTGTCTTTGGGAGTGAGATACGAGGCTAGATTAGCATGACATTTGTGAAGGGCAATGAGGGGTAGATGGGATGCATGATGCTGTGGATTGGCATGGATGGGCATTGGAAGTGTGACGGTAGTGAGACACTTAGGCAGGTCTTCTTTCTACCAGCCATCTCCACACCTGGCAATTTCTGATCTCCATGTAGAATCATTCACCACAACTCCCATTTCTAGCCACATACCTCACATGGAAGGAAGATCTCAACCTCAAGGGGAAGTTTCTCTCAGGATTTGACGAACCAAGAACTATCTTGATTCTGTGCTCCATAGCAGAGCATGAAATTTCAAACCTGAGTGAAATGACCTGTTATTTTGTGCTTTGGACCAGGCCATTTTGGTATCAGCAGCAAAATGTGGGCCTTGTGCAGTTAACCTTAGCAGATGTCATGAGGTTTCCTGCCATCCTGTTAGGAGAAGATGAATGTTTGGAACTGAATGTTTGGAGATAGTAGGAACTGCTGATGTTGGAGAATCTGAGATAACAAGATGTAGAGCTGGATGAACACAGTAGGCCAAGCAGCATCAGAGGAGCAGGAAAGCTGACGTTTTGGGTCTGGACCGAAACGTCAGCTTTCCTGCTCCTCTGATGCTGCTTGGCTTGCTGT
>JAHRHZ010000077.1:7797003-7858471 GCA_024137785.1 Ginglymostoma cirratum | reverse complement strand
CTGAACAGTGGCCTAGAAGAGAGAAGGAAAATGCACAATGACTCTGTTGAAAATTATTGCCTAAGGTACATGCAAAATGAAGTACAAATCTACAATGAGAACATGCTAATGTAGGGGAAAGTGTGTGTTGACCTGATTTGGAACAGAGGCAGGGTGAGTCTGTGTGGGATGTTCTGAGGGTTAGTGTGGACTTGTTGGGCCAACGGGCCTGTTTCCACACTGTAGGGATTCTATGATTTACATTTTCTGAAAGGTGTAGGCATGTTAAATGGCAAATTTTAAAGTTGAATTATATATTTATGAGAGGGCAAACAAATTGTGGGGTTATGTGAGCAGGAAACTGAGATGAATTGGATAGGTCTTAGAAACCTGACACAAGTAGGAGGAGTTACAGTCATAAGTCATAGAGTTGTACAGCATGGAAACAGACCCCTCAATCCAACTTGTCTATGCCAACCAGATATCCTGAATTAATCTAGTCCCATTTGTCAGTGTTTGGCCCATATCCCTCTTAAACCCTTCCTCTTCATGTACCCATCCAGATGCCTTTTAAATGTTGTAAATTGTACCAGCCTTCACCACTTCCCCTAGCAGCTTATTCCATACACACACCACCCTCTGCATGAAAAAGTTGCCCCTTTGGTCCTTTTAAATCTTTTCCCCTCTCACCTTAAACTATGCCCTCTAGCTTTGGACTCCGCTACCCTGGGAAAAAGACTTTGGCAATTCATCCTATCAATGCCCCTCATGATTTTATAAGCCTCTATGTGGTCATCCCTCAGCCTCTGATGCTCCAGGGGAAATTGCCCCAGCCAGTTGAATGGCTTTCCTCTGTGCTTTATGAATTCATGACAGATGTAGGAAAAGACTCTTATATTCTTTGTTTATTCCTTCTTCTTATTCCCTACTTTTCACTACCATCACTGAACATTCTAGGATACAGGTCTACAGGCCCCACTTGTACAATCATACTATCGCAAGCTGTCCAACATTGGGACTTCACAGTTGAGCCAAATACCTATCTCTCTGTACTGCAATGTGAAAAATTTCCAATGGAGGTCATTGCAGAGTGATGAACTATGAAGATCTTGATTGTTTTCTGCTCTATCTATCTCAGAGATGTTGATGCTGGCTGTCACATTGCTAACATCACCCCAGCTAACTCAGCACAGGGTAAGTGAATTGAATTGGGGATTCATAGTCTATATGTTAAACTGAGAAGTGAACTAATCCACGGAGCCTTGGCTGAACGGGGTGCTTGGGGAGCAGAATGCCATTTCTGATCATCCTTTGTATTTTTCCACAACTGGTTATTCTGACTCCACGTAACATTTTTGCAACGTCACCTCACCTTTGTTCTACTGAACTGTATCAAACAAGTATGAACCCTCCTTTCTCCCTCCCCCGTTCCACTCTAGTGTTTGCATAATATTCGGAGACTTTCTACATGTCCATATTTGCTTTATAAGGACACTGTCTACCAATTACTTTTAAAAAAAACGTTTTGGGAGAACACAGTTATATGCTTTTCAACGGGACAAAACATTCAGTCTATTTTATTTTCAAGGTTGCCTGGCATTTGCAATTTATTTTAACATATCAGAAACATTTGTTTGCTAATGTCCAAGGTTTACAGAGGATGAGAAGCACATTCCCAGAGCTGGGCACCCAGCCAATTCATTCCTTTAATAAATAGACTGCGTGATAGGTTTGCAGACAGGGTTTAATTTACCAGCAGTGATCCAATTCACAATGCTAAGGCTATTTCAACTAAATAAACCTCAAGCTATTAGCATTGAAGGGAGGATT
The DNA here is from genome assembly GCA_024137785.1 of Ginglymostoma cirratum. Classification (NCBI taxonomy): domain Eukaryota; kingdom Metazoa; phylum Chordata; class Chondrichthyes; order Orectolobiformes; family Ginglymostomatidae; genus Ginglymostoma; species Ginglymostoma cirratum. Next base: position 7,856,662 of record JAHRHZ010000077.1, on the reverse strand, counting down.
GGATCAAATCTGAAGGTAACATATAGTTATAAATTTTTATTGTCAGTACAACCTGGGTGCAAAGGGAAGCGGTAGTCTTCAGTGCATGTAAATAGAATCCATCATTGCTTGTGCACATATCACAGGGTCAATGTTTTACAGGAGAGCAGCTCAGTGTGCCTGGCACCTGTTGGTGTAGGGAGCTTGGCCAGCAACAATAACCTCCACATCAACCCACAATCAACCTTGATGACTACCTCTAAGTACAGACTGCAAATAATAAAAGTATTTCTCCAGGCTCCTGAAGCTGGGAAAGGTGGACGAGTGTAAACAGAGCAAATTACAACAGACATATATTACAACAGGTGGTGACATGCTCTTAGACAATTATTTTGTTTCTCATGTGCAAATGATGGGTTAAACCATTTGCTCTTAGCATTATTCTACTGTTTCATCCACCTGCATGGTCATATCGGGCTACGGGGCATGCCGCTCATGTTGGCCAAGGAAATTGTAATTAATAGTCATTTTCAAATAACAACCTGCAGAGATTTCTGATTCTGTATTTTAGTAGAAATGAAGCCTTTTTTTGCTTTGAATTTTCTCTCCTCTTTGAAGTTAGAAAGTTGCCTTGGTTGTCACCAGTTCTGACAGATTCGTGATACCTCAGCTGTTCCTTGCACAAGCGAGTCTAAATTAGGCTATTCAGTTGTGGATAGCATCACCACAGTAAACTAATTTGGCCTGATTCATAGCCACACTTGTGTAAGGGTGTAACTGGGCAGCAATCAGGTGTGAGAATCGATGGAGCTTCACAGGACAGTTTGTCTCCATACTGCCTGACTCTCAGCCAACCATGCCTAAAACCATTGCAAAAAACAAACAATTCTTGCTAGCAGCAAGAAGAAAGGATGCAAAAACTGTGAAAATTAAGAACAACAAAGACAGTGTAAAATTCAATGTATAGTGCTGTGGTACCTATATACATTAATCATCAAAGAAGAAGCTGAATTCTGATAGCACTTGGATACTGACCCCAATTACAGCATCCATATCCCACCATCTTGACTGAATTCAACTAATTTAGTAAAACTCAGTATCAAACTAGACAGGTTATGAATCAAAGATAATTGTATCAGAGATAAAAGGTACTGCAGATGCTGGAGAATCCGAGATAACAAGCATGGGGCTGGATGAACACAGCAGGTCAAGCAGCATCATAGGAGCAGGAAAACTTGACGTTTCGGGCCTAAACTCTTCACTCTGCATGAAAATGTTACCCCTCAGGTCTGTTTTAAATCATTCCCACTCGGCATCTTGATGGGTACATGAAAGGTTTGGAGGGATGTGGGCTCAAATATGAGAAAATGGGATCAGTTTAAGAGGTCTGGTTAGCATGGATAAGTTGGACCTAAGGGGCTGTCTCCATGCTGTACAACTCTATAACACTGTAAATGGACATTGACTGGATCATGGTTTTTAAACGCAGAAAACCAAAGTTTGCAAAATATCAAAAGCTGAAACATTCCTTCTCAGTTGCAGCTGCATTTACTTAAAAAAAAGAGGTTTATATCTTGTGAAAAAGTACAGTTAGTCACTTTGAGCTGCACATATGACTGGCTAGCAGGATTGTTCTTAAGTCAAAAAGTCACTCAATTCTAACCAAGTATTCTCATGCCTTAGATTGCAATATGTTGCACAGACACATTTGAGAAGGGATTCCGTGGCTTTTAAGTATTGTACAAAGCCTACTCATGCACGGTCCATTCATAGAGAAAAATTTTGCATTTATTGCACATTTGTCATGCTCAATGTATTATAGTCTGGAATTGTCCACATGCATGTAAATTATTTATGGGGGGAATGAATCTTGACTGGGCCAAATAAATAAAGCAACAAAATACTGTTTAGTCCCATTTGCCAGCAGTTGGCCCATATCCATCTAAACCCTTCATGTACCCATCAAGATGTTGAGTGGGGAAGATTTAAATGAATCTGAGCAGCAACATTTTTATGCAGAGTTGGTTCATAAACAGTCCAGTTTGATGTTGAGCTTTGTTAAATTAGTTGAATTGTACAATACACGATTACATAGGTCACAACAAAGAGGAACTAAGTTACATAAAATTTATAGCACAGGAGCAGACCAATCACCCAAACTGGTCTGAGCTAATGTTAAAGTTCCATATGAGCCTGTATCTGTCTACTTCATTGAACTCTATTAGCCTATCCATTGAAAGCAGAATGCAATGAAAAGCAACCCCTCTAAAAGCTCAAAGATGTTTTTCCGTTGTGACATCCTTTCATTCAGAAGCAGGGAAAGCTTGTAATTTCTTTAAAATGCCTGCAGAATCTAATTACTTTTCTGAATTACGCAAAGGAACATAAACACATGCATGTTCATCTGCGAACTACTCACCATCCTGACTTAGAAAGATATTACCTTTCCTTCAGTGTCACTGGGTCAAGGAAACTCTCTTCATATCAACATTAGTACCCACACCAAAAAAACAGCAGCTCACCACCACCTTCTCTCAGGCAATTAGGGATGGACAATTAATGCTGCTGGTGAAGCCTACATCCGCCAAATGAATAAAAACAAATTGGAAATTAAGTTTCAAAACCCGTGGCAACATTTGCAGACATCAACATCTTTCCTAAAGTTCTGAAATTCCTTCTCTTTTTGGGGGTTCCAACACCATTTTTGTAACTTCTTGGGAATACAGCTCAAGTATTCTGTAATGATTGCTAGGTCGGGCAAAAAACTCACTTAAGATTCTGGACTGACCTTTCAATTCTGTAATGGCTTCAATCTTCTGACGATCCATCATTATAACTTTACTATTAACAATATGGCCCAAAACATTAATGAAGTTCATGGAGAATTTGCAAATGTTATTACATGTGAGGGCTTCACCCTACAAAACATTTACATACCACTTGCATTTTCTGATCATGTTCTTCTACTGGTTCCCCATGGAACAGTACATCATCCGTCTGCGATATGATTCTGCAAAGACCTGTGAATGTTTGACATAGTTCTTTGGAAGATTGCTGGTGTAGTCGCAATTTCAAATGACAATCTGTTAGAACAGGATCTTCCAAGTAAACTTATACATGTGATAAGCAATCTTGATTGCTCGTCCAATGACATTTACCAAATCCATTATTTGCATTGTGTTTTTTGAAAACTCTGCTCTTGGACAGTTTTGTCAATCATGCACGAAGGGTGAACTTCTCTCTCCACCATCTTACTGAGCCGTGAAAGATCAAAGTAAATACAAATAGTACCATTAGTCATGGGTACAGTAACCGCACCCAAAGTCCTCTCAGTTGGCTCGATGACTAGAGGAATGACTGCCATTCTTGTCATTTCATTAAGTTGATTCTCAACTTGTTTCATTGAGGGATCTTCCTGGGTGCATAACAACTGAAGTGTTTAGCAATTTTTTTCAGTGTCACGCTGTGGTTCAGTTTTTAACCCTCCTCACCCTTTCAATAAATTTAGATATTCTTTTAGCTGTTTAGCTTCTGTTGCCTAACTGCTGCCACCTTTCTAAATAACGTGGAGGTGCCCGTATCGGACTGGAGTGGACAAGGCCAGAGGTCACATGACATCAGGTTAGTGTCCAACAGGTTTAGAGTCATAGAGTCCTACAGCACGGAGACAGGCCCTTCAGACCAACCTGATTCATGTTGTCCAAAATGTCCATCCATGCTAAGCTCATTTCCCTGCACTTGGCCCATATCCCTCTAAACCTTTCCTATTCATGTATTTGTCCAAATGACCTTTAAATGTTGTTAGTGTACCTGCCTCAACTGCTTCCACTGGCAGCTCATTCCATATGCGTACCATCCTCTGTGTAAAAAGTTGCCCCCCCCAGGTTCCCATGTATTCTTTCTCCTCCTACCTTAAACTGATGCCCTGTAGTCCTCGATTCCCCAACCCTGGAAAAAAGACTGAGTGCATTCACCCTATCCAGACCTCTCATAATCTTATACACTTCTATAAGATCCTCCCCTCAGTCTCCTACTCTCGAAAGAAAAAGTCTTAGGTTGTCCAACCTCTCCCTATAACTCAGCCCTTGAGTCCTGGCAACATCCTTGTAAATTTCGTATGCACTTTTTCTAGTTTAATAAAATCCTTCCTATAGCAAAGTGATCAAAACTGAACACAATACTCCAAGTGCGGCCTCACCAACATCCTGTACAACTGCACATAACTCCGCAACTTCTATACTCAATACCCTGACTGATGAAGGCCTGTGCACTAAAAGCTTTCTTCACTGCCCTGTCTACCTGTGACTCCACTTTCAGAGAAGCATGCACCTGATCTCCAAAGTCCCTCAGTTTCATTATACTCCTTAAGGCCCTAACATTCACCATGAATTTGAAATCACACGCTTTCAAAGTGCTGCCCCTTCATCAGGTGGGGTACAGAGAAGCACATAGGCACAGAATTTATAGCAGAGAGATCATAGGATCATACAAACGGTGTGACTAGAATGTCAACAGATTGGATAATAAGTCTCTGCAGGTGATCAAAGTGTCAGACGGTGTGAGTAAAGTGTCAACAGCTCAATAACTAGTGAAGGAATGATTTATAATCCGATTAAATGAGGTAAAGAGATAATTACAAAAAAAAATAAGGTGGTGCTGGAGACAAACCAAATAACATGGAATAATATAAGAGTCACATGTTAAAGGTCTAACCAAAGTAAAAAGTAATCTAAAGTTGTACAAACTAATTAAGGTAGAAAGAGCATAACAAGTTATCAAGGTGATGGTTTCAAAATAGGACAGTAAGGAAAATTTTCACAGATACAGGACAGTGTGGTGGGGTTGCATGTAGTGTGCATTAACCCAAGATCACAGTTGTGGCCATCTTCATGGGTATGGAACTTGGCTATCAGTTTCTGCTCAGCGATTCAGCATTGTTGTGTATCTCAAACATTGCGTTGGAGGACGCTTCTCCAAAGATCAGAGGCTGAATGTCCTTGACCACTGAAGTATTCCGCTACTGGGAGGGAACATTCCTGTCTGGCGATTGTTGTGTGGTGTCCATTCATCCATTGTTGTAGTGTCTGCAATATACCGTGCCTTGGAGCATCCTTTCCTGCAGCATATGAGATAGACAACATTGGCCGAGTAACATGAGTATCTGCTGTGTACATGGTGGGTGGTGTTCCCACGTGTGATGGTAGTATCCATGTCGATGATCAGGCATGTCTTGTAGAGGTTACCATGGCAAGGTTGTGTGGTTTTGTGGTCAATGTTGTCCTGAAGGCTGGCTAGTTTGCTGCTAACGATGGTCTGTTTAAGTTTTGGCAGTTGTTTGTAGGCAAGAAGCAGAGGAGTGGAGATGATTTTGGCAAGATGTTCAAGGTCATCAATGACCTGTTGAAGGGTGCAGAGAGCATGGCATAGTTTCTCCACTGTAGAGAAGTACTGGACAACGAAGGGTATGCTATTGCTCATGTTCTGTGTCTGTCTTCTGAGGAGGTCATTGCGATTTTTTTGTTGTGGCACATCAGAACTGGCGATTGATGAGTTGAGCATCATATCCCCTTGTAATGAGAGTGTCTTTCAGTATGTTTAGGAGTTTGTCATGTTTTTCCTCATTTGAGCAGATCCTGTGTATACGCAGGGCTTGTCAATAGGGTATAGCTTCTTTAACATGTTTAGGGTGGAAGCTAGAGAAGTGCAACATCGTGAGGTTATCAAAATAAAAACTGAAAGAACTGTGGATGCTGTAAATCAAGAACACAAACAGAAGTAGCTCAAAAGGTTCAGCAGGTCTGCCAGCATCTGTGAAGAAAAAAATCAGAGTTAACGTTTCAGGTCCGGTGATCCTTCCTTGGGTCACTGGACCCGAAACGTTAACTCTGATCTTTTCTTCACAGATGCTGCCAGACCTGCTGACCTTTTCCAGCAACTTCTGTTTTTGATCGTGAGGTTATCTGTGGTCTTGCAGTAGAGTGAGATACTCAGGTGTGCATCCTTGATGGAGATGTGTGTGTCCAAGAATGAAACTGATTCTGAAGAGTAGTCTATGATAAGCCTGATAGTGGGGTGAAGATTGGTGATATCATTGTGTTGTTGTTACAGTGATTCCCCGCCATGAGTCGAAAGGAAGACAATGTCATTGATCTATTTGGTGTATAGCTTTGGTCTGAGGCCCTGTGCAGCAAAGAAGTCTTGCTCTAACTTGTGAATGGTTGCATGGAAGCCTTGCAACAATTGCCAGTGAGGAAAGTGCCCTCCCAATTGGGGAATACTTCAGCGGTCAAGAATATTTAGCCTCCAATCTTCAGGTAAGCATCCTTCAAGGTGGCCTTCGAGATACACAACAACACAGAATTTCCGAGCAGAAACTGATAGCCAAATTCCATACCAATGATAACGGCCACAACCGTGATCTTGGGTTCACGTCACGCTACATATAACCCCATCACACTGTTCTGTACCTGTAAAATCTTCCTTACTATCCTGTTTGACACCATCATCTTGATATCTTGTTCTATGTTAATTAGTTTTATTCATTTTTGGATTACTTTTTACATCGTTTAGACCTTCGATATTTGACTCTTATACCTATCATGTCATTCTTGCCATTTGGTTTGTCTCCAGAACCACCTTATTTTTAATTTTTGTAATTATCTCTCTGCCTCAATTAATCAAATAATAAATCATCCCTTCACTTGCTACTCAGCTGTTGACACTTTACTCACACCGTCTGACACTTTTGATCACCTGTAGAGATGTGTTACTCAACCTTTCAACACTCCACTCATAGTGTTCATATGATCTTTTATTCTCTCTGCTATAAAATCTGTGCCTCTCTGTACTTCACCTGATGAAGGAGCAGAAGTTTGAAAGCTAGTGGTTTCAAATAAACATGTTGGACTATAACCTGGTGTTGTGTGACTTCTGACGTCTGTATAAGATCGAGTTAAGTACATGCCCTACTACTCAGGAAAGAATATTTTATTTTACTGTTGTGCAGTACCTAAGGATTTTCTAGTAATCAGTATTACCCTGTTTTACAGATTTGCTTCCAACGTATCTTCAGTGTTAAGTGGGATGTGCCCTGAAACATGTAGCATAACTTTTGTTGGCTGTAAATAATGTTTTGTCAACCATGGCTCTTTATTTTACGGTACTGTGATACTTGCTCCTGTGACTAACTTGATAGTCATGGAATGCCAAGTAATGTAAATGACAACTTGACAAAACATTTAGCCCAGGTCACTGCTATCCTGGGGAAAACTTTGGGTTTATCTTCTATTAGAGGCTGTTCCATGTCATTTTACCTTTCTGAGTAGGGTGAGATAAAATACATATGTGAGAACAGAAATAGGGCTTTGGCTCCTAAAGCCTTCTCTGCTATGAAATAAGATCATGTGTGATCTTGTTGGATCCTCTATTCCCTTATTCAGGATTTTGCTTTTCTGTGGCTGATTGAGAATATTTTCTGAAAATGGCCTACTTTTTTACAATAAAAACGTTCAGTTTTATGCATATCAATAATGAAAATCGGACCTGAGGCTGAAAACAGCTGTACTCGATCACTTGTACATCTGTATGAAGCACAGACGTGCAAACTAAAACCCACCCCCGTCACCCTCAAGTGAGATTGGTAGGTATCCTTGTTTTCAGCGGCAGCAGCACGAGCCAGAGTGCCGACGGGAAGGTAAGGCTGTTTTTTCTCCCTGTATAAAAACTGTGCCAAAAAAAAGACTGTGTGGAAGGTCGGTAAGGTAAGGCCTTTTTTATTCTTCTGGAAATCTAGAGTAGAGGGAATGAAAGCTAGGGCAGTTGCATGCTCCTCTTGCAGGATGTGGGAGGTAAGGGTCACTGCTGGTGGCCCCTCTGACTTCACCTGCGAGAAGTGCACCCAACTCCAGCTCCTCAAAAACCACGTTGGGGAACTGGAGCTGGAGCTGGATGAACTCCAGATCATTCGGGGGTGCTGAGGGGGTGATAGAGGAGAGTTATAAAGAAGTGGTCACACCCAAGGTACAGGAAAAAGGTAGCTGGGTGACTGTCAGGAGGGAGAAAGTGAATGGGCAGACAGTGCAGGGATCCCCTGTGGCCGATACCCTCAATAATAAGTATACCATTTTGGATACTGTTGGGGGGGAGCAACCTACCAGGGGAAGGCCATAGCAGACAGGTCTCTGGCACTGAGCCTGGCCCTGTGGCACAGAAGGGAAGGGGGAACAATAGGAGAGCAATTGTAGTGGGGATTCAATAGTAAGAGGCACAGACAGGTGTTTCTGTGGACGTGAACGAGATGAACGAATGGTACATTGCCTCCCTGGTGCCATGGTCCGTGATGTCTCAGATTGTGTCTTCAAGATCCTTAAGGGGGAGGGTGAGCAACCAGCAGTCATGGTACACATTGGTACCAATGACACAGGTAGAAAAACGACAGAGAGTGTGAAGAAAGAGTACAGGGAGTTAGAATGGAAGCTGAAGCCCAGGACAAACAGGGTAGTTATCTCTGGATTACTACCAGTGCCAAGTGATAACGAGGTAAGAAATAGGGAGAGAGTGCGGCTAAACACGTGGCTACAGGGCTGGTGTAGGAGGGAGGGCTTCCATTATGTGGATAAAATTGGAGCACATTCTGAGCAAGGTGGGACCTGTACATTAAGGACGGGTTGCACCTGAACTGGAAGGGCAAAAATATCCTGGGAGGGAGCTTTGCTTGAGCCATACGGAATTGTTTAAACTAGATTGGGAGGGGGTGGGGAACTGGATTTGTAATTCAGAGGATGAGTTATTCAGCCTTCCAACAGACACAACAGGGAGTGAGGTTGTTAACAAAGAAATGCAGTGGATGGAACGTAATTGCGGACACAGAGATGGTTTGAGGTGTGTATACTTCAATGCTAGAAGTATTGGAAATAAGGCAGATGAACTTAGATCATGGGTCAGTACTTGGAACTACGATGTTGTGACCATTACGGAAACTTGCGTAACTCAGGGACAGGAATGATTGTTGGAAGTTTCGGGATTTAGATGCTTTAAAAGAAATAGGGAGGGTGGGAAAAGAGGCGGGGGAGTGGCATTGCTAGTCAGGGCTAGTATACCAGCTACTGAAAGACAGTTCGAGAACGACATTCTTACAAGAGTCAGTTTGGGTTGAGGTCCGGAACAAGAAAGGAGCAGTCACTTTGTTGGGGGATTTTTACAGACCCCCTAATAGTTGCAGAGAAATGGAGAAGCGGATTGGGAGGCAGATACTGGAAAGGTGCAGAAGTCACAGGGTTGTAGTCATGGGTGACTTCAACTTTCCAAATATTGATTGGAAACATTTTAGTTGTAATAGTTTAGACGGAGAGGATTTTGTCCATTGCGTTCAGGAAGGATTCCTGACACAGTATGTAGATAGACCAATATGAGGAGTGGTCACTTTGGATTTGGTGCTTGGCAATGAACAGGGCCAAGTGTTAGACCTGTTGGTAGGAGAACATTTTGGCGGTAGCGATCATAACTCTGTTACTTTTACAATAGTCATGGAAAAGGATACGTACTTACAGCAGGGTAAGGTTTATAATTGGGGGAAGGATAATTACAATTCTGTTAGGCAAGAACTGGGTAATATAAAATGGGAACAGATGCTGTCAGGAAAGAGCACTATTGAAATGTGGAGATTGTTTAAGGAAAGCATACTGCGTGTGCTTGATATGTTTGTCCCTAGCAGGCAGGGAAGATGCGGTCGAGTGAGGGAGCCTTGGTTCTCAAGAGAGGTCGAACGACTGGTTAAGAGAAAGAAGGATGCTTATGTAAGGTTGAGGAAACAAGGAACAGAAAAGGCTCTAGAGGGATACAAGTTATCCAGGAAGGAGCTGAAGAAAGGGCTTAGGAAAGCTATAAGAGAGCATGAGAAAACCTCGGCAGATAGGATCAAGGAAAACTCCAAAGCTTTTTACACGTACGTGAGGAATAAGAGAATGACCAGAGAAAGGGTAGGGCTGATCAAGGATTGTAAAGGGAATTTGTGCATGGAGCCTAAAGAGATAGGAGAGGTCCTTAATGAATACTTTTCTTCTGTATTCACAACGGAGAGGGACCTAGTTGTAGGGGAGGACAGTGTGAAACAGGCTGGTAGGCTAGAGGATGTTGCTGTTAGTAAGGAAGATGTGCTAGGAATTTTGATGAACTTGAAGATAGTTAAGTCCCGCGGGCCTGATGGGATTTATCCAAGGATTCTATGGGAAGTGAGGGAAGAGATCACAGGGCCTTTGGCAACGGTCTTTTCGTCCTCACTGTCCACAGATCTAGTGCCGGAAGATTGGAGAGAGGCAAACGTCATTCCCTTGTTCAAAAAAGGGAACAGGGATAACCCCAGAAATTACAGGCCAGTTAGTCTTACGTCAGTGGTGGGCAAATTATTGGAAAGGGCTCTGAGAGATAGGATTTACGATCACTTGGAAAGGCACAGTTTGATTCGTGATAGTCAGCATGGATTTGTGAGGGGTAGATCATGCCTCACAATCTTTACTGAATTCTTTGAAGAGGTGACCAAACACTTGGATGAAGGTAGAGCAGTGGATGTGGTATACATGGATTTAAGTAAGGTACTTGATAAGGTTCCCCATGGTAGGCTCATGCAGAAGGTAAGGAGGCATGGTATAGGGGGAAATATGGCAGATTGGATTCAGAATTCGCTGATCCTTCGAAGACAAAGGGTGGTAGTAGATGGAAAATATTCAGTATGGTGCTCAGTTACTAGTGGTGTACCACAAGGATCTGTTCTGGGTCCTGTTCTATTTGTGATTTTTGTAAATGATTTGGATGGAGGAGTGGAAGTGTGGATTAGCAAGTTTGCGGATGATACGAAGGTGGGTCACGTTGTGGACAGTGCAGAGGGCTGTTCTAGGTTACAAAGGGACATTGATAGAATGCAGAGCAGGGCTGAGAAGTGGCAGATGGAGTTTAACCCTGAAAAATGTGAGGTGATTCATTTTGGGAGAAAATACTTGAAAGCAGAATACAGGGTTAACAGAAAGATTCTTGGCAGTGTGGAGGAGCAGAGGGATCTTGGGGTTCATGTTCACAGTTCCCTGAAAGTTGTCACCCAGGTGGATAGAGTTGTTAAGAAGGTGTATGGTGTGTTAGCTTTCATTAATAGAGGGATCGAGTTCAAGAGCCAGAAAGTTCTGTTCCAGCTATACAAAACCCTGGTTCAGCCACATCTGGAGTATTGTGTCCAGTTCTGGTCACCTCATTACAGGAAAGATGTGGAGGCATTGGAAAAGGTACAGAGGAGATTTACCAGGATGTTGCCTGGAATGGAGGGAAGGTCTTACGAGGAAAGGTTGAGAGAGCTAGGGCTTTTCTCTTTAGAACAATGAAGGATGAGAGGTGACTTGATAGAGGTGTACAAAATGATCAGAAGTATAGATAGATTAGACAGCCAGAGGATTTTTCCTAGGGTGGAGGTAGCTATTATGAGGGGGCATAGTTTTAAAGTGAGTGGAGGTAGATATAGGGGAGAAGTCAGAGGTAGGTTCTTTACTCAGATTGTGGCCGGAGCATGGAATGCATTGCCGAAGCAGGTAGTGGAGTTGGCCTCATTAGGGGCATTTAAGCGGCTATTAGATAGGCATATGGATGATAGTATAAGGTAGGGGTGGAGGTTAGATAGACCTTAGGATTAGGGTAAAAGTTCGGCACAATATCGTGGGCCAAAGGGCCTGTACTGTGCTGTACTGTTCTATGTTCTATGTTCTATGATGTTTAGGGGGCCTCAAAGCCATTTTGTCTGAACTGGAGACCTTTTCCATCGTTGTAAGTATTCCACATCTTAAACAAATTTCCTGCTTTTCAGTTCCAATTGTTCAGGTGGATGTTAATGACCTCATCGCAGAATTCAGTTTCCTCAATTGCAACTTTGACAGTTCCAATGTGTCTTCATTTATCTCCACATTAAATAAACCCAAATAAAATAATGTGCTTATCGGTAATGAAATGCTCTGGGACACCTCATGGAGAGGCATTTTGGAACCTTTCTAACATCTTGCAACAAAACCTGGTCCAAACTTTAATTTTGTTCCAGCATGGTTATTCCGCTCCTGCTTAATCCTTGTGCCATTTGCCTGCCTGGTTTGGTTTGGCAAGCTGTATGACAAACATAGTTAGGGCTGAATATTGGGTAATGCAAAGACTGATGTCACTCCACTATCATTTCCAAATTGTATGCTTTACATCACGTGATTGGACAGCTTCTATTATGCTTTTATCAGGAACAGGGAACAGAAGTAACAACAGTGCAGAGTACAATCTCCTCACAATTTCTGACCACATGTGTGCCTCTGAGTGTTTGACCAGACTGATGAGGACAAGAATATCAAATTTAATAACTAAAAGGGGTTCTACATTGAAATCACATCATCATGCATTTGTAACAAACCTTACAAAATCCTTCTGTCCACCATTTTTTATGAAAACATTAAACCAGTAAATATCTTCACAAACATACTTGAAATAGGATTTTACTGTGTATTTATATGGCATTGTCACTATTAGACAGTTTAATTCTTACTTAAGTAAAACAAAAAAATGTGTGGTGTATTTGCCATGGCGTTGTACGGGATTTCTACCAGTGTCTTCTCCTAGCTCTATTTAGAAATGGCAACAAATAGCTAAAAGCAATTGTTGATTTCAATTCCCGCAGGGTTGCGTGAGTCAACTGTTGAAATTATGGCAGGAATCCAGTTAACTCCCTTGCAGAGTTGTTCCTCATACAGTTGTCACTGATAGAGCCTAAAGAATTGATTAGACTGATGCAGCCTGCTATCGTTCAGTTTCAATGCTGGAAATGTCATAATAATGCAGTTTTCACCGGGTCAAAGCTTAATTTCTGAAGTTTAATTATGCGCTCTTTTGTACATTGTAGGATTTACTGACTGGATACCACTCTTAAGCCTTCATAAGATTGCTCATTTTTACACCTAATTATGTCATGTGGCAATTACTTTTGTTTCGATAAGCGAGTAAAAATGCTATTTAATATCAGTTATTGTTGAAAAATGATCAGGTTTGTTTTGTGGACTTGCAATTAATATGAAATGGACTGAAACTGCCCTAGACTCACTCAAAAATTCTAATGCTATTAGAAGGCAAATCTTTATCCAAATTGTCTAGACTGGTTTGAATTGAGTATATTTTACTATGCGTATTTCGAAACATCCTTTATGTGGTACATTAAGCAAGAGTCTTCTCTGCCTCTTCTACGGCTCAGATGGACATTAATGATTTAATATTATCATTTGATGATGAGCAGAGAGCTCGCTGGTGTTCTGGTTAGCATACAGTTAAAAATAAATTAATTGGTCAATTAATTGTCCACAAATAATTGAAGGAGTCAGGATAGACTGAGAAAGCAGTTGAAAGGCATATTTCATGCTGGATTTTAGAAAGAGGGGCACAGAAAATAAAAGCAAGGTGTTATGTTAAACTCATATAAAACATTGGTTTGGCCTCATCTGGAATACCATGTCCGGATCTGGAGACTGCACTTTAGCAAAGATGTGGAGGCGTTAGGGAAGGTGCATAGCTACTCTTGGGAATGGTTCCAGGGATGAGGTACTACAGCTATGTCGATAGATTTGAGGAGTTGGGATTGTTCTACTTAGATAAGAGAAGGCTGGAACACAATTCATTAGAAGCAATAAAATTATAAGGGATCCCACCAGAGTGGATAGGGAGAAGCTGTTCCTATTGCTGGAAAGATTGAGGATGTGAGGACATTGATATAAGGTAAAAAGAGCCAACAGTGACAGGAGGAAAGGCTTTCTTATCCAATGAGTAGAAATTGTGATTGGGTGGAAGCAGATTTTAGAAGAGCATATGACAATTAAGAAGAAATATGAAGAAAAAGAAAATTTACAGGGTTTTGCAGAAGTTGGGATTGAGACAAGATGAATTTCATTGGCAGAGAGTTGGTGCAAATATAATTAGCTGAATGGCTTCTTCTGCGCTGTAACCATTCTATGAATGTGGTGTGATTGAGCAGTGTTTGCAAAACCTGGTGAGTGCAACCAAATTCAGCTTGCAATATGGACAGTCCTGTATCTAACCAAAGACATGCAAACAGTTTTCTTGCTTTTCTCTGTGTAGGGAGATGTCAATGATATCCCCTCTCCTGATGTACAGGACTATTGTAACCTCCTGAATGCATGATTCATGGCACTGTGAAATGTTTGCTTGCATGTTCTAGCCTGCATTAAGGTTAGAATTGCTCTTGAAAAGCATTCAGGGCCATTGGCTACTGTCTGCACCCTGTTCTATCCCATTTCCTTGGCAACATTCAGTCACTGAGAAAACCATTTCTAGTATAGGCGCAATCCAGAACGTGTTCCTTGGAGACCCTAGGTGGGTTAGATCATCTACTGAGGATCTTTCTCTTCCTCACCCCTCTGCGATCAGCTTGTCTTCTTTATTCCACTTCCCCCTGATGGTACAGCACATGGGGAAATGTTGCTTTAGACCCCATGACTGGGGCAGAGGGGAAAGTGTTGTGCTCAGGGGCCTTGCAGTAGCAACCAATACCTTCCCAACCTCCAGGGCTACTTCTTGAAGAATTTATTAACTTCTCTGAATTCCTCTGAACATCCAGTACTTCCAAAAAACTCAGCAGGAATCAGTAGAAAGTAATATGCAACGAAGTGGCAAGTTTGATGGTGAAGCCTTGAAATAGCACTGATGGTGGTCTTTACTTTTCTGAATGCCTTTTTAGTTGCGTTTATTTAAGAGAGGCCATTAACTAGAGTGGCAAGGTCATAATGGCAGGTCAGATGTCAAATCAGCATTAGATACTGAATGGCATCACCACTCGCCTGTTCTGTTTGCCTCTGCATAGGCACATAACATCCACACTAATATTTTCTTCACCTGTGTTAATACCCTGAACAATATGGCATTCAGCACAGGCTATGCCTGAATTGGACGGGAGCAATGCATACATAATCCTTAAATAATCAAAATGCAGGTCAAAACTAATGACACAATGAGTGGCGCATTTTGTGGCATTGTTAAAAAGTTTGTAAATGAATGAGAAAATAGTAAGTCAACTTTTTTTTGTAGACTTGTTGCTATTTGTTACCATGTTATAAGGCTTTTAGTTTTTACTTGTGCTGTTAATAGCAGTTTTATTTATGATTGCATTATGAAAGGATACTGGATCAAATCAATCACTCATAGTTTAAGTCCTAAAATTATTGCTTGAATCAATAAAAATACAATACAGGTCAGAGACATTTTTGTCTGTGATTTTGTAATTATGGAAACCCTACAGTGTGGAAGCAGGCCATTGAGCCCATCAAGTCCATACCGACCTGAAGAGCAGCCCACCTAGACCCACCTCCTGCACTATCCCTCTAATCCTGCATTTCCCATGGCTAACCCACCTAGCCTGCACATCCCTGGACATTATGGGCAATTTAGCATGGCCAATCTACTTAACTTGCACATCTTTAGACTATGGGAAGAATTCGGAGGACCTGGAGGAAATCCACACAGAAAGAAGGAGAATGTGCAAACTCCACACTTTTGGAAGGCCAAATACAGGTAGAAATTATACAGTGAATGGCAGAACCCAAAGGAGTATTGATTTGCAGAAGGATTTGGGTGTGCAGGCCCTCAGATCACTGAAGGTGGCAGCGCAGGTAGAAATGATAGTAAAAAAATCCTGCTCCTATGATGCTGCTTGACCTGCTGTGTTCATCCAGCCCCATGCTTGTTATCTATGGCATGTTTGCCTTCATTGGAGGGGGCATTCAGTATAAGGATAGGCAAGTTATGCTACAGCTTTATAGAACTTTAGTTAGGCCACACTTGGAATATGGCGGACAGTTCTGGCCACCATACTGCCAGAAAAATGTTGATGCTTTGGAGACCGTACAGAAAATGTTTATCGGGATGTTGCCTGGATGGGGGATTTTATCTATGAAGAAAGGATGGATAGACTGGGTTTGTTTTCATTGGAATGCAGGATGTTGAGAGGCAACCTGATAGAAGTTTATAAGATTGTGAATAGCATGGATAAAGTCAAAAGTACAAGGCTTTTGCCCTGGGTCGAGGGGTCAATTACTAGGGGACACAGATTCAAGGTGCATTGGAGGGGCGGCGGGCGATGTTTAAAAGAGATGTGCGAGGCAAATATTTCACACAAATGGTAGCAAGTGCCTGGAATTCTCTGCCAGATGGTAAAAGCAGACACAATAACAGCATTCAAGAAGCACCTGGACAAATACATGAATAAGAAGGAATAGAGGGGATACAGATCCTGTGTAAGTGAACACAGTTTTAGTATGGAAGGGAGGTGTGTGTTAGTGCAGGCCTGGGGGCGCTGAAGGCCTGTTCTTGTGCTGTATTGTGCTTTGTTCCACAGAGACAGTTGCCCAAGGGTGGAATTGAACCCAGGTCCCTAGCACTCTGAGGTAACAGTGCTAATTACTGAGCCACCATGCCCCCCATGAATATAAGTTTCCACACTCGCCAGTGTTTAAAAGACTGGGGTCAGTTTAGTCACGGCCAAGCTCAAGAACTACTGCAACAATAATCAGTCCAGCAAATGGCACAGAAGGGGAATAAAAATGTCCAAGTCCTACTGATTGGAATCGCTGAAAGGAGTTGATCCCAAGTTACTGAGGAACTTACAGTTTGCTGAGAGGCAGAACAAGAAAAGGAGTTGGCAAAAGAATAAAGCGCGAATGACTAAGAAAAGAGCTAGCAGTCTTGACATGCTAGCATCTACTGTCCTTGAGGATTCCAACAATGTGATGAATTGCATTCTGAATTATTTGTCTTGAATAAAGCCCAAGAAGTTGGGGCTTCAAAGAAATACAAGAAAAGACCATGAAAACAACTTGGTAATGCTTTACTGAGAATAAGGAATCCAAAGACTGCTGTGTATTTCATTGATGTGTTGAATTAATTACATACATATTATCTCCCATCCTTTCTGTCCACATTTTCATTCCTAATGACCTCCTCAAATGCAAGAACAAATATCCTTCCACATCGCCAAGGATGTACCAGGTTCTCAAATTTGAATAACAAAAGCACAGCAATAAAATCACCGCAATAGGGTATAAATGTTCAGTTAGAAGGTAGGGAGAGCAATTTCATTTTACATTTGGTCCCATTTTGAAAGTGCCCTGAGCACTAACTAAGCATGCAGTAGGGGAGGCAATGACCTAGTGGTATTATCTGGACTGTTAATCTAGAGACCCAGGTAATGTTCTAGGAACCCAGTTTCGAATCCTACCAGGCAGATGGTGGAATCTGAATTGAATTTTAAAAATCTGGTATAAGGAGTCTGACGATGAATCCATTGTCAATTGTTGGAAAAACACATCTGGTTTACTCATGTTCTTTAGGCAGGGAAACTGCATCCTTACCTGGTCTAGCCTATATAAGATTCCAGACCCACAGACATGTGGTTGACTCGTAACTGCCCTCTGGGCAATTAGTGATGAGCAGTAAATACTGGCCGAGCCAGTGAAGCCATCATCTCATGAACGAATTTAAAGAAAAGCTCAATTGATTATGTAGATCCGAGAACCTTTTTTAGGACTAAAAGAATTAAGCAGAAACTGCTCCACTCAGCTTTTCCATGTATGGCATTGTGCTTAAAAGGACTGTTGAAGTCACTGAAGGAAGCGTTTGTTTTTCGTTTTTATTACCTTTAATGAGCAGCCAGGAAGAGCAGGAGTGTTCCAACTGGCTCCACAACAACTGGTATGATGTGTTAGAGATGTACTCACAATTACCCTATTGCCTCTCCTACCTCTCATCGGACTTTCAATTATTCCGGTGTTGCAGGCTGGCACTGCCTATTTATTAACAATCCGTAATTGCCTTGGAGAAGGGTGTGGTGAGATGCCTTCTTGAATTGCTGCTACCCTTTGTCTGGCATCATTCCAGTTTGGCACCTGAACCAGTCATTTTTGATAGCAAGCTACATTGGAGTGCCACAGATCACAATCTTAAGAATCTTGGTGCTCAATTTCAGTGACATTCAGGTCTCCCAGTTTTCATCATACAAATTAAATTTGCATTTAATTAAGGATCATTAACCAAGGCAGGTAATGAACTCAGTGGCCATGCCCTAATTGAAAGGTGGAGCGGGTTTGTTGATCTGAATAGCGCAATCTTTTCCTATATTTTTAAGTTGCTTCCTATGTTCCAATATTCCAAGGACTCAGTTTTGTGAAAACTTTATTGGGAAAATAGCTTTTACATACAATCTACAACTAAATAAAACAGAAGAAGTGCAAAACTTGATCAAAATGTTTTACATTTATTCTTGAGAATGGTCTTGATAGGCTCCTTTAGATTGTCGTGACTAAGAGTACAATCCGTCCTCTGCCAATTTTTCTAAAAAAGAATATTTTGAGTAGAAAATTCTTTTTGCTGACCACAGCGCGTTCAGTACACACACCATAAGTATGATCCTGGTTTTCTTCCTTCCTGTCAGCTCCTAGTCAAAAGAATTATCCGTTAGTCTGGAATCAATCTTCCAAGGAAAACTGTCGCATTTATGAATTCTTTAAAAAAAACTTGCTTTAAGGCAACAGTTGAAAAATTGGAATGCATTTAACTGTGAGAGCCACGATATTAACTTCTGTGCCATCACTGTTGCTGGCAAACTCAAGATATCTCCACAGTGACATCTTGAAAAATGCCCATATTATAGAGCAGGAGGTGCTAAACGCCTTAAAATGCATAAGGATAGATAAATGCTCTGGACCTGATCAGCGGTAGCCTAGAACTCTGTGGGAAGTGAGGGACGTGATTGCCGGGTCCCTTACTGAGATATTTTCTATCATCGATAACCACAGGTGAGGTGTCGGAAGACTGGAGGTTGGCTAACGTGGCGCCACTATTTAAGAAAGGTGGTAAGGAAAAGCCAGGGAACTATAGACCAGTGGGCCAGACGTTGGAAGTGGGCAAATTGTTAGAGGGCATCCTGAGAGACAGGATTTACATGCATTTGGAAAGACAAGGACTGATTAGGGACAGTCAAAATGGCTTTGTGCATGGGAAATCATGTCTCCCTAACTTAATTGAGTTTTTTGAAGAAGTAACAAAGAGGATTAATGAGGGCAGAGCAGTGGATGTGATCTATATGGACTTCAGGAAGGTGTTTGACAAGGTTCCTCACGGTAGACTGGTTAGCAAGGTTAGATCACACGGAATACAGGGACAACTAGCCATTTGGATACAGAACTAGTTTGAAAATAGGAATCATAGGGTGGTGGTGGAGGGTTGCTTTTCAGACTGTAGGCCTGTGACCAGTGGTATGCCACGAGGACTGGTGCTGGGGTCCACCGCTTTTTGTCATTTATATAAATAATTTGGATGTGAACATAGGAGTAATGGTTAGTAAGTTTGCAAATGACACCAAAATAGTGGGCAGCGAAGAAGGTTACTTCAGAGTATAACGGCACCTTGATCAGATGAGCCAATGGGCCATAGAGTGGCAGATGGAGTTTAATTTAGATAAATATAAGGTACTGCATTTTGAAAAGGCAAATCACAGCAGGACTTATACACTTAATGGTAAGGCCCGGGGAGGGTTGTTGAACAAAGAGACCTTGGAGGGTAGGTTCATAGTTCCTTGAAAGTGGAGTTGCAGGTAGATAGGACAGTGAAGAAGGTGTTTAGTTTGCTTGCCTTTATTGGTCTGTGCATTGAGTACAGGAGTTGGGAGGTCATGTTACCACTGTACAGGACATTGATTAGGCCTCTATTGGAATACTGTGTGCAATTCTGGTCTCCTTGCTTTAGGAAAGATATTGTGAAACTTGAAAGGGTTCAGAAAAGATTTACAATGATGTTGCCAGGGATGGAGGGTTTGAACAATAGGGAGAGGCTGAGTAGACTGGGGCTATTTTCCCCTGGAGTATCAGAGACAGGGGGATGACATCATAGAGGTTTATAATATCATGAGGGGCATGGATAGAAAAAATAGACATGGACATTTTCCTGGGGTATGGGAGTCCAAAGTAGAAGGCTTAAGTTTAAGGTGCGAAGGGAAAGATTAAAAAGGGACCTAAGGGGTAACCTTTTCGTACAGAGGGTGGTGTGTATATGGAATGAGCTGACAGAAGAAGTGGTGGAGGCTGGTATAACTACAACATTTAAAAGGTGTCTGGATGGGTATATGAATAGGAAGCGTTTAGAGGCATATGGGCCAAATGCTTGCAAATGGGACTAGATTTATCTGGGGTATCTGGATGGCATGGACGAGTTGAACTGAAGGGCTGTTTCAATGCTATATATCTCTATGATTCTATGACTCTTAACTGGGCTGTTTCCTGTTGTGCTCCAGCATTGTGGCAGCAGGTGAAAAATGGGAAAGGAAACTCCTACTTGTTACCACCCACCACCCACACCCCCCAACCCCACCACCCCCCACCTCAGTTGATGAATCAGTACTCTTCCACATTGAACTCCACTTGGAGGAAGTACTACTGATGGCAAAGACACAGAATGTACCTTTGGTGGGAGGACCTCAATGTCCTTCCCTAAGAATGGCTCAATAGCTCCACTTTTGACTGTAAATGACATAGCTGCTAGACTGGTTCAACAGCAGATGCTGATGGAATCAAGAAATCAAAAAATCCAACTTGAACTCATCCTCCCTAATCTACCTATTGCAGATGCAACTGTACATAATGCTTTATATAAAAGCAATCACTGGATGGTCTTTGTGAAGGTGCAATTTCCTCTTCATACAGAGGGTAACTTCCATTGCATTTTGTGGCACTACCAGCATGTTAATGAGGTAGATTCAGAGTAGATCAAGTCACTCAAAAGTGGGCATCTGTGAGGTTCTGTGGGTCACCAACAGCAGAATTGGATTCAACCATTAATTGTAACCTTATGTGGTATATCTCCAATTATACCATTACCATCAAGCTGAATAGTTAACCCTGGATCAACAAAGAGTGTAGGAAGACATGTCAGGAGAAACATTGTGCACACCTAAAAATTCTGTGTCATCCTGGTGAAGCGACAGCAAAAAATTGTTTGCATGCCAAACAGCAGAAAAGTGGGCATTACACAGAACTGAGCCACTCCGTATCTCACAGTACACTGTCCTCTATATTGGGGAGATGAAACACACATTGAGTGACACTTTGCAAAACTCCTATATTCTGTTGGTAAAAGTAACCTTGAGCTTCCAGTTTCCTGCAACTTCAGACACACAACCATGTTCCCATGCCAATGTTTCTGTCTCAGGCCTGCCACAGTGAAGCTCAACACAAGCTTGAAAAAAACACCTCATCTTCTGCATA
This sequence comes from Ginglymostoma cirratum, assembly GCA_024137785.1. NCBI lineage: Eukaryota > Metazoa > Chordata > Chondrichthyes > Orectolobiformes > Ginglymostomatidae > Ginglymostoma > Ginglymostoma cirratum. The sequence continues at coordinate 7,835,360 of JAHRHZ010000077.1, read as the reverse complement.
GGCACCTCACAGCTTTCAATACTCAGCAATGAGTATAACAATTTCAGAGATTGGACCTATCCTTCCATGTATATTACCTACCCTATAATCCCAGGTCCTGTCATTAAATGGTTTGCTTTCAGCACAGCCAACACATTTTCAATTACTCATAGTCCCCATTGTCACCTACCTAGCTTCTCTTCTTCCCTAGCTTAGTAGAAGCAATTCCTTTCTCTTCCTATCCCTTTTATCACTCTCTATCTGTCTGAGCTCGGTCTCTAACTACCTGCTCACTCATCTCCCTCCCCCTACCATTATCAGCATAAATGCCACATTTTCCTAGCTGCTGTCAGTTCTGAAGAAGGGACACTGGACTTTAACGTTAACTCTGTCATCTCTTGCACAGATGCTGCCAGACCTGCTGAGTTTCTCCGCAATTTCTCTCTTTGTTTCAGATTTCCAGCATCTGCAGTTCTTTCGTTTTTGTTTTGCTTGGCTGTTATGACCAAACTAAGTAAGGAATTCAGTAAGTCAAGTGACCCTTCTTCAGAGCTGCGTCGGACATAACAGCTACAGATTTACAATGCTTGAGTTGATTTCAGCAACAAGTGACAGCTTACTGATAATTGCGTAGACTAGCTATGTGATGGTATTGTTAGGGATAATGTATGATTTTAAGTTTAACTTGTATCTTGTATTCTTCGTCTTAAATGTAAAAATATGGTTCAGTTTCATTTTAGAATTCTTTTGTAGGCTTGGTGCCAAAGAGGCTTATTCGTTTATAAGCATTTGAATGTGGTTTACTGCCCTTCCAGTGAAGATGGATTAGCAGTTCAATGACCTAATAAAAAGTAGAAAAAAGGTTGCGCTGTTACCTAGTGATAGGGTTCTAGCAGCACAGAGAAATGGAACAATGCAGAAAGTCAGTGTGGAAGTACTGGGTATAGGGACAAGATGTTTACTGTGTATATTACAAGGGTTAGAACTTTAAAATGGCTTTGACTGTTGCTAACACATTTCTGAGAGTAGAAGATGTCATAGTGAATTATTAACATTTGACTAAGACTCAACTGTGAGAGTTAGTGAACAAATCGAAGAAATAATAGTACAATTTTTTTAAGGAAGAAGTGTTTATCCATGATTTAGTGTTAAAAGGAGAGCAAATTGAAAATGATGCATCACAGCTAGAATTAGCTAAGACTAAGTTACAAATGAAAAACATACTTGGAAGAGAAAAAAGAAAAGGAAAAAGTGAGAAAATGAAAAAGAGAAATGAATGTAAGTAAGCTTGAACAAGCAAGGGAAGAGTAGTACCAAGAAAGAGCAATGGGGAGAAAAAGCAAATCAAAATACTTGAACTCCAAAGACCGATAGAGATAACTCAGGGAATGTGACTTGGTTAGAGAAAAGCCTTGACAAAAGGAAGAGAAAAGAGATAATAGTTCAGAGGATGATTCTGATTCCACTGACCACTTCAGCTAAAGAGGAATTACTCTGAGTCCATCAGATCCTGGTCCTCTCCAGGTATTATAACAAAATTTTAGAAGTGGCTCATGAAATTCCAATTACTAGCCAATTAGATATAAGGAAAATTCTGGCTAAAATACTAAAACATTTTATTGGTCAAGATTTCATAAAAATTGGACGCATTTTGCTAGACATGCCATACATGTCAGGCAGTAGCATAACCCCAACCATCAATTAAACCTGAACTCTTAACTCTGATACCAGAACTTGAATGATTTAGCAGAGATGAGGAATTAGGTTGGGATTTGTTATGGATTAAATGGTCCTGCAGACATACATCTCGTTGAATATTACGCTTTACTCAAGTCACTTGGAAGTGCCACAATGTTCATAAGTGCATTTGTACTTTTCCAGCAATTTTTTTAGATTTATCACATAAACCCCCTGACATACCACAGCGTTTGAGAAATTTATACATCCAGTTCTTGAGAGACATACAAAAACATTTTTCTTTTCTGTGATTATAAGTGCTATTGTTTCCATACAAAATACAAACCTTGTCCAACCGAGGAAGAAATGCCCATTAGTGTGTCTACAGGGGAAACACAACAACAGAACCAGGAAGTGGCTTGCCTCTTAATTCATCAACCAGTAACAGTCTACATCTGACTGTAAAAAGACCTACATCTCTCTATCCCTTGCAACTTACTGTTTGCAATCATGTTCCATGTTGCATTCGATTCCACTATGAAAGTAATGTGAATATCTGTCAAAAAACACAGGGAACTATGTTACCGTATTCAGTACTGATTGCCTATATTATTTGCATACATTTCCAGCTGAGTAGTCTTTTAAATCTTGTCATTAAAATGATGGACAACTTATTGCTAGTATCAGCAAACTTTAAAACTATCACAATTGTTGGATAAGTAAGTGTTTAATAAATTCAAAGATTGGGTAGATAGCCAGGTAATGCAGGCTATAAAATTCATACCTGTCAACGCATGGTTCAGTTTTATGCCCGTGAGTTGCCTCTTTTCATAGTCTGCCCTAATACTGTCACAATTCTATTCAACCAATTTGAAGCTTGATTATATTATAACTGAATTCCCTTGAGAAAAACTCTTCTATGCTTGTTATTATGGTGGAAAGATGATGACGGAAAATAACCAGAATCATTGCTAGCATTCCTTCTACTGCTTATCATGGAGCAGATTTAATAGCAGTGATGGTATATGATGATACTATGCCTTTAAAAAGAGTATCTTGTCCTTTGTTTTTGAAGAAAGGTTTTAAGACAAAGGTGTTGAACAATCTCTTTGAACCCAATTAAGAAATTGTGGGGACTTAGGTTTCTTTTTTTAGGTTGAAACAATAGAAGCAACCTGAATGGGTGGGATGAAGCTCCCATAGATCCAGAAATTTTAGTTTTAGTTTTTCAGTAGCAGCTGCTGGAGTCTTGAAGCTGGATGTGAAAGCTCTTTCTCCTCTCTCTGCTACTGCAAAGAGATGGGTGTTCTCTTCCTGCTGCTAGGTTAGCATGTGAGACAATCAATTTTACTGAATTTGCCTTTGCACGGGTGTGGTTATAGGATGGTGCCATATTGGAATGGTTACTATTTAGTAGACAAGTAATCTATTACTCTGTTAAGTTTTCTAATAGAGTTATGTTATTTTAATTTTTTTCTTTATTCATACAAGATAATTAAACTACAAAAAAGAAAGTGTGTTTTGCTTTAAATCTGACAATTTGACCAACCAAATTGTATCCAGAATGCAACACCTGGCATTTACCTTTAAAACGACAAAAAGTTAGGTATAGGCTAGCTCCTTAATATACTATGAGGGGATTTGGTCTGGTCCATAACATGGGATTTTTGCTTTCCAAGAGGGACACTGAGTGAGCAGTATTTTTTTATTAAATGGTTCGTTTTGCAAATAAAATTGATAGTCACTGACAATCTAAAACTTAATAAAGTGTTGTGTGAACTCAGACACTCCCTGGTCTCACAATGACCAACAGCACTTCAAAATATGATGACGTCAAAATATGCAGTTAGTCCTTTTACAATGTTGTCCTGTTTAACATTATTGTGCTGTATTGCCATTGAGTTAATGGGACCTGCAATCTGACTGTGTTGCAAGGTTCATTTCAATGTAATTTCCGGTGTCATTGTATCCCTAAATCTCCAATTTACAGTCTCTTCTCATGCCCCACCTGTATTTCACTTAATGTCATAATTTTCAGGAATACATCTATAACTTTAAGTGAGGACAATGTTAGTTAAAATTCAGAATTCAAAGTAATGGAATTTCAATAGGAAGATGAATTAAATTTATTTAATAAGATGTAATGCTTCCAAAATCTTTAATACTTAGACTCTCATTTACATTTAAGCCCTTGCCCTTGTCCCAAAATGTTCCTGACTCAAGAGGTTTCTCTTTTCATTATTGCAAAAATATACCTTATTCATTAAAAAAATGTATCTGCATTCACAGATACTGAAGTAGTTACAGAGTTATAGAGTCATAGAGATGTACATCATGGAAACATATCCTTCAGTCCAACTCATCCATGCCAACTAGCTATTCTAAATAAATCTGGTCTTATTTGCCAGCACTTGGCCCATTTCCCCTGGATCCCTCCTATTCATATATCCATCCAAATGCCTCTTCAATGTTGTAATTGTACTAGCCTCCACCACTTCCTCTATCAGTTCATTCCATGCACACATCACCCTCTGTATGAAAAAGTTGCCCGTTAGATCCCTTTTAAATGTCTCCCCTCTTGCCTTAAACCTATGCCCTGTAGTTTTAGACTCCCCCACCCTAGGGAAAAGATCTTGTCTATTCACCCTGTCCATGCCGCTCATGATTTTAAAAATCTCTGTAAAGTCACCTCTCAGCCTCTGACGCTCCAGGGAGAATAGCTCCAGCCCATTCCGCCGCTCCCGAGAGCTCAAAACTTCTAATCCTGGCAACACTGTTGTACATCTTTTCTGAACCATTTCAAGTTTCACAATATCCTTCCTAAAGCAGGGAGACCAGAATTGCACGCAGTATTCCATTAGCAGCCTAAGCAATGTCCTACACGGCTGCAACATGACCTCCCAACTCCTACACTCAATGCACAGACCAATAAAAGCAAGCAAACCAAACACCTTCTTCATTATCCTTTCTACCTGTGATTCCGTTTTCAAGGAAATATGAACCTGCACTCCAAGGTCTCTTTGTTTAGCAACACTCCCTAGAACCTTATTGTTCTGTATCAAGAAAGACTAACACTGGAATTTGACATTTCCTGCAGTTGCAAAAACCAAAGATATTTCTTACTCATGCAGGACATTACTTACATACATTGAGGCACCAGGAGGGTCTGGTAACCGAATGGACTCACACTGTACTTTGAAAGAAAGATGTCTGACAGTGGTCTTTCCCTGCTGCGCCTCGGCACAACTGCCCCAAATTTTAGTGCATCCCTCAGCACGTGGTCCTGGTCCCGGGAATGTGCCAGTCTGCAACACACAGTCGAGGTCAACTCTTTGCGCTGGAAGACCAATAAGTTTCAGGCAGACCTGAAAGAAGGTTTTTCAGAGAGTTGATTGTCCTTTCAGGCACAGTCAATGTTTGTCTTAGCGTGCATCCCAGGGAACTGCCTGTAAAGCACAGAGTAACGGAGATGATCAGGATGAATCTCTATAAGAACCATTGGATATCTCTCCACGCTTTCTTTGTAGGCACATTTCAGAAGGAGTCGAGTGACAGTCTTTTCAACAGTGTAGCCACTTCGAGGGCAGTGTGCAGTCGTGCACAGAGACCAGGCGTAAATGAAGAATCCTGAGTCAAGAGGTTGATGTAAGCAAAATTGTTACAGAATTGTGTTTGTACCTGCTGCAGAAGGTATGTCTGAAATCATTTTTCCGCTATAGCTGCATTTTTTAAGAATAAAAGTATAAATTCAGAAACTAGGTAGATTCTAGAAGTTAAATTTAAATAGCTGATTAATTAACATGTGATGGGTGGAATATTTTAACAATTTCTTACTCAGCTTGCACATAACAGCTGGACCTTTCACAATGCATGTGTTGATTTCAGCATCAAATGATTGATTGCTGATAATTGCAAAAACTAGATATGTGATGGTATTGTTAAGCACAACATATAACATTGGTTAACTTATATTTTGAAGTTTTTGTGTTTAAACATGATGAAATGATTTAGTTTCATTTTAAAGTTGCTTTGTAGGCTTGATGCAACAGAGTCTTATTTACTTTGATGCGTTTGAATGAGGTTTTATCGTCCTTCAACTGAAGATTGCGATAGCAGCTAAATACTTTAACAAAATGTAGAGAAAGTTAATCAACGTGGAGGTACTGGGCTTAGGAACAAAAAAGTTGCTGAAAAGTATATTCTAAAATGGGTTTACTGTTGGTTCGACTTTTCTGGGGGTAGAAGATGTAACGGTGGATTATTTGAAATCTTTGACTAAGATGAAATTGAGACAGTTAGTGGACAAATTGAAGGCAGGTTGATGTGACAATGGAGAGAAATGTTGGAAAATAGTGTGACATCAACAATAAGGAGATTCCTGTCGTTAAGAGCAGAAAGTCTTATTTTCGAACCAGTGTAGGACAGAGAGATGAAATCTTCCCTGGTGAGTAGCCTATTTGTATACAATGGCATTTATTACCATCCTCATTACTAGGTTATTGTGCCTAATTGAAATGAAATTTCCCATTTTACCACCTGTCAGATGGAAATCACACAGCGATAATTCCCAATATGGTAGTCAGAGCAGCAACCTGGCAACTCCAGCTCCACCCCACTTCCATCTTGTAAACTGGATGTTAATATTTCAGGGCATGCTCCACAGACAGTAACTGGATGCACCCCCTCATTCAGTTGGAATTTCAGGTCCTTACTGGTTAAACAGGGCACCAATTTCCCTCTGCCCGTTATGTCTGAGGCTTTTGACAGGAACTGGTCAAGCAGTTGTGGACTGCCAGCACTTGACCAGATGCATGGCTAGGCTAGGCTTTAAAGTTGACATCAGTGCCAGGAAATCCTAGCCGTGAGCAGTACTTCTGAATATGATGAGCAGGACATCCTAGGGGTATGGTGCATTGGGACATCATTGGAGCATAGGAAGATCACAAAAGAAAACTCATTAGGTCACGCAAGCAGAAACCCTCCATGAACCTAACCAAAACTGGGAGCTAGCCAAATTCTGGTAAAATTCAGTTTTATGAATTCCTTTTTCTCTGTAATTTGTTTTAATAAATCTGAATGGATTCATTTCTTACATTGGAATCGTATATTTTATTATAGACAGATAACCATTCGAATGTAAACTTTAAATCATTTACATTGAAAACCTGCTCAAACATTTTCAATGAGAAAATATAATTCCACAATTTCTGCTGCACGTTTGTATCATCAGATAGAATTTTCCAATTTTCATACTTATTGATGGGGCTTATTACTTAACCACTGAGGAGCAGGAGCCAACAGGATAAAGAACATTCCTGGCATACATCAAGTTGAGTTGATACTAATCAACTTTAAAACGACATTTGCGCAGGCAGTTCAATTTATATGTCCATTGATTTTCTGGCATAGCAATGGTAATATGTCACCAGTTTCCTGGTGTGGTAGTGCAGTGTGTTGGAACATCAACAGACTAAACCACAGAATGGTGAGCCATGAGTTTAACTCTGCTGTGGTGCCCAGTCTCAGCTTCATCACTGTACTGAGTTACCAAGCAAAAACCACACACTACGGGAAAGAAGAAAAGTTATCGCCAGGTCATCTTGTATACTTCCTGCCAGTCAGCTAAAGAATGGTGGAGGTCTGGTTGGATTTGTTTACACTCTCCTTTGCAGGTGGTGCAGAACATGATAAGATCTAAGAAAAAAGAATAGAGAAGCAAACTATAATAAACTCCAAAAATTAATTTTTTGCTATTAAATTAATGGTATAATTCCATCATTTAGGCATAAGGTCAATGGCACAATTTACATAGAATTAATATTTTTCCTTTCCTTTTCTCTCTATCATGATCCATTGTACAGAATTGTGTAGTGGGGGCACAACCAGATTGAGTCATAAATTAATAGATTAAAATAATTGACACTAAAAATGTTGAGAAAGTATATTTTGTGAACGTGAGTACTTATAAATTTTCAAGGTAGAATTTTAGGTATCCTAAAAATCTAGTGTCAAAATATTTATTAAACATTTGAGCAAAATGGTGCAGAAACAGGATAAAATCTGTTGTGCTCACCATGTTATTCTCTTTAAGACATCTATTATTACAATTTAATTCACCACCATATTCCTCAATGTCTTAGGCAGAAATATATGATTGTTTCTTGAACTTATTGGTATTTCAATAGCCTGGCGCTCGAATAACCTTGATATGGTACAAGTCTTTTCTTATTCCTAATTTTCTGGAACTTTAAAAGGTGTTATGAGGTGCAGGCCTAGTGTCCCTGCCTCTAACTAAAATGTCTAGGTCCAAGTGTCACCTGGCCCGGAAATGTGTCATATCATGTCCAAACAGGTTAATTAAAAATGATTTATGAAATCATGTTGAATTAGAGCCTTCTTTCCATTTGTTCACAGGACGCGGCAGCACTGGCTACACCGGTATTTATTCTTTGCCCCGACTTGCCTTTGAAATGGTGGTTGTGAGCCACCTTCTTGAACTGTTGCAGCCCATGTGTTGTAGTTGCACCCACAATGCTGTTAGAAGTGATGATTCAGATTTTGACCAAGCAGCAGCAAAGTAACAGTAGTATAGTTTTACGTGTGCTTGAGGGGCAGTGTTTCCATGCATCTACTGCCCTTGTCTTGCTAGATGTAGTGATGGGGGTTTGGAAGTTGCTGCCAGAGCAGCCTTAGTGAGTTGCTGCTGTGCATTGAATGTCAGATGTGAAGGGAATGAATGATGAAGAAGGTGGTTGAGGTGCGAATCAAGTGGGCTGCTTTGTCCCAGGATGCTGTTGAGCTTTTGAGAGTTGATGGGACTACTCTCATCCAGCGAGTGTAGTGTATTCTAGAATTCAATCACACTCCTGCATTGTGCGCGGATAAGATTTGTGGAGTCAGGAGGTGAGTTACTTGCTACTGAATTGCAAGCGTCTGACCTGTTCTTGTAACCATTGTATTTATATGGTTAGCCCAGTTCACTTTCTGGTCAATGGTAATCCTCAGGATGTTGAGAGTGGAAGCTTCAAAAATTCTAATGCCATTGAATGTCAAAAGGCAATGGTTAGAGATCTTGTTATAGTTGGCCATGGCCTGAAGCAAATGCTATTTGCCACTTGTCAGTCCAAACCTGATATTGTCCAGGTCCTATTGTATTTGGACATGGACTGCTTCAACGTCAGAAGATTCAAAGTAAAGAGGGTTAGTTAATTTCAGCAATAACAAGCATGGGGCTGGATGAACACAGCAGGTCAAGCAGCATCATAGAAGCAGGAAAACTTGACGTTTCGGGCCTAAACCCTTCATCAGAAATGCTCCTGCTCCTATGATGCTGCTTGACCTGCTGTGGTCATCCAGCCCCATGCTTGTTATCTCGGATTCTCCAGCATCTGCAGTACCTTTTATCTCTAGTTTATTTCAGCAATCCTTTTCATAACAGCTTTTATGAATATAAACATTCACAAAACAATACTAATATATTTAGGGAATTTTATATTACTGCTCATCAGTTCTCCTTCTCTTAAGAATAGCATATATTAAGAAACAATTAGCAGATGCATGTGATTTTAATGGAAATTCATGTCAAAAGCACCAGATGTCACTTCACCCAACACTTATTCAAAAAGTTGTGTTGAGTTTTCTCCACTTCATGAAGCATTTATTTTTGACTTCCAACTGTTCCACACCCTGCTTTTAATGCTTCAGGTACCTCTGTACCTTACACTTCTTCAACTCCAAAGAATCATATGTGCATGTGGGAGGAATGCACAGAGATTTATTACAATGACCGAAGCACAGTGGCTTGAGTGTTACAATTTTCCTACCATCAGCGTTATATCACAGAATCCAATGACGTTCAATGAAAATTCACCAAATCTGAATCAATTTAATGAAGTTGCCATGTTATTTATTTTGATTGCAGATGGCATAATTTTCAAAGATAATTAACTCCATCCTTTCTGTGTTCACAATACATTGTTAACTAGCAAAGAAATCACAATTTAAAGGCCGTGATTCTTTTTAATGGAATTTTTTTTAAAAGGGGCAACACAGTGGCTCAGCAGTTAGCACTGCTGTCTCACAGCACCAAGTACCCAGGTTTGATCCCATCCTTGGATGACTGTCTGTGCAGTGTTTGTACATTCTCCCTCTGTCTGCATGGGTTTCCTCCGGTTGCTCCAGTTTCCTCCCATAGTCCAAAGATGTGGAGGGTTAGGTGGATTCGCCATGGAAAATGCAGGGTTTACAGGGATAGGGTGGGGGATTGGTCTGGGTGGGATGGTCTTTGGAGGGTTGGTGTGAACTCAATGGGCCAAATGGCCTGCTTCCACTCTGCAGTGATTCTATGAATAAGGAGATACAAAAAAAATTAAATGTTCTTTTCTGTAGGGAGACTGAAAACCCCTTAAGCTGTTAGTTTACTGAATTGTGGTCAGAGTAACAAAGACACTTGTCAAGGCCTTAGTACCCAGTCCAACCATAGATAATGGTAATAGGCTAATAGCCTACCAATCTACCCAGTGACATCTGCCTTGATTGCATTGATCTGGCATCGGTTGAATTAGATTCTTAGTAAAGAAAATAATTTGTACAGTGACTAAGTTTGTTTTGGCTACCGATAAGCAAACTTGAAACAGAAAACCTCATGAGGAGTAAGAACAAGCAATATTGGGCTTGTAATTAGAGCTGTGAGGCTCTAGACATTATTGTGAACCTTTAGAATAAACATTCTTGCTTTTCCATGCTAAGGGTGAGAGTAGGAACAGGAAGATGTGTAATACTTAGCTCGACCTTTTCTCACCCTTCTCACCACGACTCAGCTATCAAGTTTCATACACTGGTGGGCCTGACTCAATGTTAAAATCATATCATAGCAACAATGATGACATTATTTGAGGAATTAATTTAACTAACAATTTAAACTAATTCATCATCTATGATGAATTAATTTAAATTGTCACAAATGGGGTCAAGTTAATTAATCCTGTTATTTTAACTCCTAACTCTATAACACCTGCTGGGAATACAAGAGGAAAGAGGAAAGAGGGAGGGGCTGGTGGTTAAAATTGAAGCCTTGATTGGGCAGGGCCAGTATACAAAAGCAAGGATCACAATGCAAGGTTACTCCTTGCATAATTGAGATGTTGCAGGGAGCATGCATCAAGGCCAGCCCAGTGATCGGAGCAGGTAGCACAATTGATTCAGTTCAACAAGCAACCTGCCCTCTCATCACTGTGAGATAATGAAACTGTCCCCTTTTACAAAGAGCTGATAACACAGTGGCTGTCCTGCTATACCAAACAATGCTTATTCAGACAATCACTTCCTGTGGATTGCGAGGTAGTATTTGCTGATTGGGCTTTTCAGTTTGTTTGAAGATTTAAAGTTTTGATCCTGATCCAATTCAGTGTCTGCTAACTTGGGCTCCAGTTTGATGAATACTCACCAGAGAGATCCCACTCTTACCAAATTCCAAATTAGCACTTTGTCTTTGGATCACTCTGTGTTCCCTTGCTGTGCAGGGGATGAGGTTGGGATAGGCTCAAGTTGATGGAGAGGCCAATCAGAGGAGTGTTGAATAAAAGGAGAAAAGTGTCTGAGACTATTATATGAGATAACAAGCGTGGGGCTGGATGAACACAGCAGGTCAAGCAGCATCATAGGAGCAGGAAAACTTGATGTTTCGGGCCTAGACCCTTCATCAGATGCTTGTTATCTCGGATTCTCCAGCATCTGCAGTACCTTTTATCTCTGAGACTATTATATGTTTTTTCAAAAAAGGAAAAAATGTTGAACAGAGCTTTTCTGATTTTTGTTTTGGTGTGGTAAGTGCCTGAAATCTTAACAAACACCATTATGGTATTATTTCAAATATGTAACATGTTGAAAATGAACAGTTTCTAAATATTTTAAGCCAGGTATGGTATCTTGATAGTTACTCAGTAAATTAACAACTGTTATTTCATGTAAGTAATGTTTTGATGTACCATATATCAATATATTAATCTGCAAGTTCTAAATCAAGACAACAAAGACTGAAACAAGAATGTGAATTTTTTTTTTAATTCATCCAAGGGATGAGGACATCACTGGCGAGGCAATGTTTATTGTCCATCCCTAATTGCCCAGAGGGCAATTAAAAGAGTCAACCACATTGTTGTGGGTCTGGAGTCACATGTAGGCCAGACCAGGTAAGGATGGTAGTTTCTTTCCCCAAAGGACATTAGTGAACCAGATGGGTTTTTTCCAACCACTGACAATGGATGGTCATAGACTCTTCTAATTCCAGATACTTATTGAATTCATATTCCACCATCTGCTGTAGTGGAATTCAAACCTGGGTCCCCAGAAAATTATCTGGGTCACTGGGTTAACAGTCCAGCGATAATACCACTAGGCCATTGCCAATAAATAAACAGTTAGTAAAACAATCATGTTAAGTTTAAACTTTGCGGTTAAGTTTAAACTTTGCGCTGAAGTTTCAAAAATCTATTCAGTTAATGTCAAATCTGCCAGTTAATGATGAAAATTTTCTTAGTTATGCCATTTGTAATGATGCCCTATTTTGATACAATATCACATTCTTAAGGGAAATGTGGCTGTGAGTGAGTGGGGCCCTGATTTCAGCAGAGGACCTATTAGTTGTTTTGCCACTACCTGGTTTCTTTGCAGTTGGTTGTAACTTGCCAGAAAGTATCAGCACTGGTATCTCACAGGCTCAACAACCAGCAGGTGAGACCCTGATACATCAACATGGTGCTACCTGGCATGACAATGGGAAAACAAAATGAAGCAAATCAACAAATAAAATCAGCTAGTTGGCCTAATGTTAAATGCTTTTTAGCAAGTCTAAAATCTAAACTAAAAATGGAGCAAAAACAGAAATTTCTGGAAAAGTTCAGCAGGTCTGACAGCAACTTAAAATTCTGAGGAAAGGTCACTTTACCCAAAAAATGTTAATTCTGATTTATCTCCTCAGATGCTGCCAGACCTCTTGAGCTTTTCCAGCAATTTCTGCTTTTGCTTCTAAAACCTAAACTGATGAATCATCAGTTGCCATTTCCGCCACCACCAGACATGTATTCCCCTCCCCTGTCTGCCTTCTGCCGGGACTGTTCCCTCAGGGACACCCTAGTCCATTATTCCTTCACCCCCAACACCTCCCTACGGCACCTTCCCCTGTAACTAGCGAAGGTGCAACACCTGCCCATTTACCTCCTCCCTCCCCAGTATCCAAGGGCCCAAACATACCTTCCAGGTGAAGCAACACTGCACCTGCACTTCCAAGAATCTACTTTACTGCATTCGCTGCTCACAATGTGGGCTCCTCTATATTGGGGAAACGAAGCGTAGACTTTGCGACTGCTTTGCAGAACATCTATGTTCTGGTCACGAAAAAGACCCTGAACTACCAGTTGTCTGCCACTTCAATGCACCACCTTGCTCCCTGGCCAACATCTGTCTCCATCTTGCTGCAGTGTTCCAGTTAAGCCCAGCGCAAGCTGGAGGAACAACGCCTCATTTTCTGCTTGGGGATTCTACAGCCCTTCGGACTCAATATTGAGTTCAATAATTTTAGGGCCTAAACTCTCTCCCATGTCCCATGTCCCATGTCCCAGCCCCCCACCCCACACACCGGGCCTTGTTACCATTTCGCCTGCCGCTACACACCCCCTTGTTAGTCACTAACAGTCCCCATTAACAACCATTCACCCTCCCAGCCTGATCATTAGCAACTGCTTTGTCTGTCTCTCTTTGGGCTCTATCCTATTGTTTACTCCCTACCCCACCCACCTCCCTATTTTCTGCATTTAAACTGATGTTTTCCCAGCCACCGTCAGTTCTGAGGAAGGGTCACTGGACCCAAAACGTTAATGCTGCTTTCTCCTCCACAGGTGCTGCCAGACCTGCTGATCTTTTCCAGCAACTTGGTTTTTGGTCCTAAACTGGTGAAAGTTTGCTTACAGATAACTTGGAAATAAATTGTTCATTTGGAACCACTGTCAGTCCTGCAAGAACTTAGGAAGCAATAAGTGGATTTTTGTGTGAAGATCAATCCACCTTCCATTGGAAAATATTTTTTTCATGGTTTTTTTTCCTTGGAATGTGGACTCCACTAGCAAGGGCAGCGCTGTCCTTGAGAAGATGTTGGTGAGCTACTTTTTTGAAAGCCGATGTTTCCTCTACCCTCTCAATGTCATGTTTTTATTTTTTTGTTTCTACAGTTTATTTAAAATATGTATTTATTTAATATGGATAGATGTTTCACAGAAATTTTGACTTTTTGAGAACACAACTAGATCGTTTCGGGCAAGCAGCTTTAAATTCAAATTGGCCTAGGATCAGAGCAGTCAGCCAAGTTTACTGAACTGGTACGATTCTCTAAATGCACAAATCTCAGGACAGAATTTTCCCAGGTCCTAAATTGTGCAGGCAATGGCAAGGAAGTTGAGAAAAATACCATGAGAATAAAAAAGTTATGTTAATCACAGATCATTAGGGTAGCGTCAAGACAACTGTCCCAGAGCTGACCATGCTGAATTGGGACTGTCTTCCTAACTCAGTCCAGGAGGCTGGACCACAGTCAGTCCTGCTGGGTTGACCATGGGCAGGGGCCTCATCAGGGACAGTGGGGAATTCAGCCCTGGGGGAAATGGTATGCTCAGGCCTAGGGTTGGGGTTCATTTGGACAGGGTTGATCCGGAAATGATGGTGAAAGGGGCAATTCCACACAAGGCAGATCTCCCAGTGTTAGAGAGAGCAGGAAGCTGCAGAAGGGGAAAGGATTCGTGCCTTTGCAATCACCCTACCCTCTATCTAGTAGTGCAGTATTGGGATTTAGAGTTGCACCTAGATGGTTGTTTATGGAAAAGTCTATTGAGTATTTAGTATTCTTTGGTGAGAATCTAACACTAAAGCCCATCTAGTTAGCTGTAACTTATTTTTAATAGAAATTTACTTTTAATTAAATGGCTGCTGGGGGGTAAAAAGGGCAGTGAGCAGGTTGTATGCTTCTGTTATGGAAAGACATTTTTTAAAAGTTCCTGATGAGTAAATCTGCAGGAAGTGTATCCAATTCTAGCTCCTGTTAGACTGCATGTATCAGTTGGACACATTGAGAATCATGCAGGATGCAGGCAGAGTCAGAGTCATAGTCAGGTAGATGGATGGGTGACTGTGCAGATGGCGCAGGAGTCCCTTCTGGCTCTCCCCTGCCAACCCCCTCCCCCCACCAACCTAACAAGTATCCCATTGTGGACTGAGGGAGTGGTGGCTTGCCCATCTGAGGGATGGCAACAGCAGCAACCAGAGCAGTGGCACCACAGCTGGCTAAGTTGTACAGCAGGTAGGATCAAAATGCAGTTGAGCAGTAGTAATAGGGGTGCCTATAGTCAGGGGAACAGATACGTGTTAAGATCATCAGACGCCAATGCTGCCACCAGACACATCCCCTCCTCTCCCTCCATGTCCTCCTTCTGCAGGGGCCATTGCCTCTGGGACATTCTGGTCCACACCACCTTCATTCGCAACACCAAACCTTCCACCCCACCCCCTGAACAGCCTTATGGCACCTTTCCCTGTACCTGGCGAAAGTGTGACACCTGCCCACTTACCTCCTCCCTCCCCACTATCCAAGGGCCCAAACATACCTTCCAGGTGAAGCAACACTGCGCTTCACTTCACTTCCCCTTCCCAGAATCTAGTCTACTGCATTCGCTGTTCACAATGTGGTCCCCTCTACATTGGGGAAACAAAGCTTAGAGTGGGTGACCACTTTGCAGAACATTTATTTTCTGCTAACAAGAGACCCTGAACTACCTGTAGCCTGCCACTTTAATACACCACCCTGTTCCCTGGCCAACATCTGTCTCAGGCTTGCTCCAGTGTTCTAGTGAAGCTCAGCACAACCTGGAAGGACAACACATCATGTTCCACTTGGGGACCCTGCAGCCTTCTGGACTCAAAATTGAATTCAATAATTTTAGGATCTAAACTCTCCCATGTTCTAGCCCCCTATCTGACAAACCAGGCCTTGTTATCACATAGCCTGCCATTACACACTACCTAGTGTTTGTCACTAACAGTCCCCATTAACAACTGTTCATCCTCCCAGCCAGATTGTTATCAACTCCTTTGTCTATTCAACTGCTCTTCTCTGCCTTCGGGGTCTATCATATCCTTTACTCCCGACCCCACATCCCTCCCTACCTTCTGCATAAAACTGACATCTTCCCAGCTACCATCAGCCCTAAGGAAGGGTCACCAGACCTGAAATGTTAACTGATTTTTATTTTCTTCTTCAGACACTGCAAACCTGCTGGGCTTTTCCAGAAACTTCTGTTTCTTGTTCCTGATTTACAGCACCCGCAGTTCTTTTGGTTTTGTTTGCACAGATGCATGTATCTGTGGATGCAAAAGGGACTCCAGGATGGTGTTTCCTCCCTGGCACCAGGGTAAAGGATGTCTCTGAATGGGCATGGGACACTCTCAGAAGGGAGGCCAAACATATGCCACAAGAGTGACAAGGCCCTGCAAAGGAAGTTCAGGTAGTTCTGTAGTAACTCAAATCTGGAGGCCTAGGGTTGTAATCTTGGGATTACTCCCTGTGCATTCTGCCAGTCGGGCTTGGAAGAGGGAGAAAGTATAGTCAATATATGGCTGAAGGGCTGGTGCAAGAGGGAGGACTTCAGATATGTGGATCATTGGTATGTCTTCTGGGCAAGTGGGCAGGAGAAGTTGTACCTAAACAAGAGGGTCATCAATATCCTGGCAGGGAGGTTTGCTAGTGCCACAGGGGAATAGGGACCAGAACAGTAGGTCGTAAGTGAAATAATCTAAGAGTAATTAGAAACAAATGCCAGTAAGGCTAAAAAGAACAGACAGGGAAATGTTACTGAACATGGCAGGACTGATAGTCTGAAATGTGTTTGATTAAATGTGAGGTGTATGATTGGTAAGGCAGATTAACTTAGATTTTGAATTAGTACATATGACTATGATATTGTAGCTATTACAGAGACTTGGTTATGAGAGGGACAAGACTAGCAGCTTGATGTTCAAGGATTTAGATGTTTCAGGCACGATAGACAGGGTGTAAAAGAGTTGGGGGAATTGTTACTGACAAGTGAGAATATCATACCTGTACTGAGGGAAGACACCTTGTGGGATGATACTGTGCCTTTAAGAAATGTTTTGTCCTGTTTCTCTTGCAGAGAGGTGCTGCCACAGTCGTTGCAAAATGTTTCCTTTAGACAGGCAGTTTATAAATAGCTTGGAGTTATCCCTGAGTTTTTTTCCACAAATAAGACAAAAATATCATGTGGGTGAGGTCAGGGCTTACATAGACCCAAGAAGGCTTCCAGTTTGGCTTTAGTTAGTTGAAACGACTTTTTCTAGCTGCTTGAGTACTCGACTGCTGGAGTGAAGTCTTAGATAGAGAGGCTTCCTCTTTAAAACCTAAAGGGGCAGACTGTGCTTTCTTTTGGACTGGAAAGAGACCGCACGTGGGAATCATAACTGCTTGGCTGAATTGTATTTTCGCCAAACGATGCTGCTTATTGGAACAGTTGATGATTAGTGGTTATATAACTCATTATCTTGTTAACTATTTCCATAGAGTAAAGTGATGCTTTTTTTCTTTTGATGTATTTTGCCTGTTTTAAGGATGAAGTGTGTTTTGATTAAAGCTCGTCGACCAATCGAAGCATATCTGGAACACACAGCTTACACTTGCCTTTTAAAAATAAAGTTAGGTTCTTGGCTGTCTCCATAATATACTTTGCGGGTCTAGTCTGTTCCATTACATTGAGGGCTCATCCAGCAAGTCCATAGGAGTAGAGCTTAGAAATAGGAAGGGTGCGATCACTTTAGGGTTGTACTACAGGCTTCCCAACAGCCAGCAGGAAATATGAACAAATTATGGGAAAATGAGAGCAACAGTGTTGGTGATTTTTAACTTCCCAGAATTTTACTGGGATTCCCTTAGTGCCAGAGGGTTGGATGAGGGGAAGAGTTTGTTGGGTGTATCCACAAGAATTTCTTTAAGCAATATGTACATAGTCCATCTTGGGAAGGGGCAAATTAGACCTGGTTTTGAGGAATGAACATGTCGAATGATAGAGGTTTCAGTGGGGGAGCCCTTCAAGAACAGTGACCGTAATTCCATAAGTTTTTTTTAAAATTTTATATATGGATAAGGATAAAAGTAATCTTCAGGTAAAATTAGTGAATGGGGGGAAAAGCTAACTGCCATAATGTTAGTTAAGAACTGTGAAATGTAGATGTCTGGGTGAGCGTTTGAGGGTAAATCTACCTCTGACATGTGGGAATCTTTTAAAGGTCAGTTAATCGGCTTTCAAAACCAGCATGTTCCTGTGAAGGATAAGGATAGCAAGATTTGGGAACACTAGATGAGAAGAGAAATCATGAGCCTAATCAGGGAAAAAAAAATACACAGGTTTAGAAAATTTGAAGACAGAAGACCCCTCAAGCAATATAAAGAAAGTGGGAACGAACCGAAACAAGGAGATAGAAGGGCTAAAATGGGCCGTGAATTGACCTTAGCAAACAGGATTGAGGTATACAAGGACCATGAGGGTAGCTAGGGAAAGGGTAGGTCCACTCGGGACAAAGAAGGGAATTTGTGTGGAGGTGGAAGAAGTGGGTGACATCGTTAACAAACCTCTTGTGTCAGTATTTACAGAGGAGAAGGACATGATGATTGGTGAGTCCAGAGAAGGGTATGTCGCTATAGAAAGATGGTGGTGTTGGGTGATTTTAAGAGCATGAAGGTAGACAATTCCCCAGGGCTGGATGGGATCTATCCCAGAATGCTGAGGGAGGCAGGTGAGGAAATTGATGGGACCTTGTATGAAGTCTTTGCGTCCTTTTAATCATGAGAGGTCCTGGACAAATGGAGAATAGCCAACATTGTTCCTTCCCTTAAGGGCAACAGGGATAATTTAGGAAATAATAAAACAGTAAGCCTTCGTGTCAGTGATAGGGAGGTTATTCAAGAAGATTCTTTGGGGCAAGATTTTGTCACATTTGGACAAATATGGACTTATTAGTGATAGATATAATGGCTTTGTGCAGGGGAGGTCATGGCTGTCAAACTGAGTTTTTTAAGGAAGTGGCTGAAATGATTGAGGACAGAGTAGTGGATGTTGTTTACATGGTCTTTATCAAGGCTTTTGACAAGGTCCTTCATGGCAGGGTAATAAAGAAAGTGAAGTCACATGGGATCTATGGAGTGCAGATAAGATATGCAAAGGTTGGGGAGTTACAGATACTGAGGAGGATTAACAGGGTACAGCAGGATACAGATAGGTGGGAGACTTGGGGGTGGGTGGAGGAGTAGGAAGGTGGTGGGAATGGCAGATGGAGTTTAATCCAGAAAAATGAGGTGATGCAATTTGCAAGGTCTAATGCAGGTGTGAAGTATACAGTAAATGGAAGAAAGTTTAGAAGCATTAGAGGGATCTAGGCATACAAATTCAGTTCTCTGAGAGTGGCAAGACAAGTGGATAAGGTGGTCTAGAAGGCATATGACATGCTGCTTTCCTCGATCAGGGTATAGACGATAAACATTGCTAAGTAATATTGCAGCTGTACAAAACATTAATAAGACCACACTTAGAATATTGCATACAGTTCTGGTCACCACACTGGTAGAACGATGTGGGAGCTTTGGAGAGGGAACAATGTTTATCTGAATGTTGTGTGGTTTAGAGGGTATTAGCTATGAGGAGACATTAGTCAAACTTGGTTTATTCTCACTTGAACATTTGGAGGCTGAGGGAGTGACCTTACAAAAGTGAGAGGAATGGATAGTTAATCTCCTCCCCGGGTAGAAAAGTCAGTTACTATGGGATATAAATTCAAGGTAAAAGTGGAAAAGTTTAAAGGAGATGTGAAAGGTAAGTTTGTTTTTTTTTTTACACAGAAGGTGTCTGGAATGCACTACCAGAGGACGTGGTAGAAGCAGATACAACAGCAATGTTTTAAGAGGCATCTTAACAGATACGTGAATAGGCAGGGAATGGAGGGATATGGAAGATGTAGTGGCAAAAGCTTTTTAACTTAGGAAGGCATCACGTGTTGGCGCATGTTGTAGGCTGAAGGGCCTGTTCTTTGGTCTGTGCTCAACAGGAGAATGAATAGCTGAGAAGGCCATGACAATTTGCAAAACCACAGGCTCAGGAGATAAATGGAAATCGCTTCACAAAAGATGGAATCAGCCCTGACCTGCAGCTTGCGCAGAGGGATCTTGTGCTGTACTTGGCCTTGTTGGTCTAAAAGACTTGGCTGGCCATCCCCAGGGCATTTGGATCTAGCTGACTGAGGTCTGCTCAGTCATACCTAGATGCAGCCTTGCTCCCCCACAAACACCCTGCCTCAGCTTCAGCATCACGGGGTAGCAGAGGCTGGAAACTTCAGGCATTCCTAAGAAGGAGCTTCTGGGGGCCACATATGTGACCACCTTCCATCTGGGTGTCTAAGGGCACTGATCCCCTTCCCTGAGAGGAAGGGACACCTGCAATGAGGTCAAGATCCCTTGGCACCCATTGATACAGAGCACTAATGCCTATGGCGATGGACTACAGGTCAGTGACATTAAATATGCTGGACCAGGGTCTCCATAACAGTAACTACTTCATTGAGGCATGCTGGAGGCAGCACAGCACAGATAACATTGTTGGAGTTTTCCATAGAGTCATAGATTAATACAGCACAGAAACAGAACCTTCAGTCCAACTGGTCTGTGGCGACCAGACATCCTAACCTGACCTAGTCCCATTTGCCAGCTTTTGGTCCATATCCCTCTAAACCCAGATGTTACATTTTGGTAAGGCAAACCAGGGCAGGACTTTTTATACTTAAAAGTAAGGCCCTAGGAAGTGTTGCTGAACAAAGAGACCTAGTGGTGCATGTGCATAATGCCTTGAAAATGGAGTGACAGGTAAACAGGGTGGTGAAGGTGTTTGCCATGCTTGTCTTTATTGGTCAGAACATTGCAGCTGTACAGGGCACTGGTTAGGCACTTTTGGAATACTGCATACAATTCTGGTTGCCCTTCGAAAGGAAGGATGCTATTAAACTTGAGAGGGTGCAGAAAAGATTCACAAAGATGTTGCTGGGACTAGAGTTTGTTATAGGGAGAGGCTGAATAGGCTGGGGCTTTGTTCCCTGAAGTGTTGGCGGTTGAGAGGTGGCCTTATAGAAGCTTATAAAATCATGAGGTGGCATGGACAGGGTGAATAATCAAGCTGCTTTTTTTCCAGGGTTGGGGAGTCCAAAACTAGACAGCATAGATTTAAGGTGAGAGGGGAAAGATTTTAAAGAAGGATCTGAGGGGTAACTTTTACACAGGGTGGTGTGTGTGGAACGTGCTGCCAGAGGAAGTGGTGGAGGTGGGTACAATAACAGCATTTAAAAGGCATCTGGAGGGTATATGAATATCTTTTCAATCCAGTTCACCAATTGTCTCTGACAAATCAGCCTGATATTCCTGAACCTTGCTGTGCATTTTGACAAAGTCAGAATGGAATCTTCTGCCTGGGTCTGAGTAGGTGACTGGTCTCCAGTAACTCTCCAAGTGCTAGTGACCTGCGGCGTTTCTTCCTCAACCAGCAGCAAGACATGTCAGTGATTTGCTCATCAGCTTGACTTCAGGACATTAATCTGGATAGAGAACCAATGGAGGTGAAAGTCTGAGCTGGTGAACAATATAGGGGAAAGCTTTGCCCCAGTGCAACCTCTAAAGGCTTGTTGCAGCTTCTACCTCAGATGTGGAGGTAATTTATGGGTGTCCCTGGCCTCTTTCTCTCTCCAGTTTGCTGGGTGCTACTATTTCCAACATGAGAAGAGAGGGAATTAGAAGTGAGAAAGGAGTAGGAGCTTGTCCACTATTAGAATGTGTTAGTGTGGAGTTAATCTAAGAGCAGTGCAGCACAGCCCAATGATGCTCACTTAGATATTTGCACATGGAAGGCCCTACATGGACATTGCCCCCTTCTCCATACAACTCCAACATTTTCTCTTATGGAGTGAGGAAGATAATGTTTGCCACCACACCACCAATCTTGCCCCTCTGCTCAGTGATGAGAGATTCTTCCCCTGCAATGATACAAAGGAAGGGATTGCATGATCTGATCTTCCTGATGGGTCAGTTTCTGATCTATTTTCAGACATTTTTGTGGTCTTAAAATCAGGATTGCCAAATTGTTGATAGACAGACAAATCTGTGGCCCTCTTTTTTTTTTTTTTTTTTTTTTTTTTTTTTTTTTTTTTTTTTTTTTTTCTCTCATTTTCTAGCTTTACCTAAATGATATCCGAGAGGCTGTGTTGAATATTAGCCACAGCAAGCATGGATGTTTCTACAGAGAGCAGAGGTAAAAGTAATTTCATTTCTTTGTTATTCAAAGATGATTATTATCCACCCATCTAAAGACAGCATGTTAAGACCTAAAATTAAAGATAGCCTTATTGTTGCATTTGTAAGAAATGGAGAAGATGAGGGAGATCCTATTTAAAAAAAGCACTCTCTCTGAAGGTGTTTAGGTCAAGGTCAGGTCCCATCCTATCATCGTATAGTCAAGAGTTGCTGCTCCCTCTCTAACTTGTGATTTACAACTAGCCATTGTCCCTTCACCCTCCTCGCTTGAGCTGCAGATTCTGAGATGCTTTCAGCCCTGAAGCTGCTTTGCTGACAAGAACCAAATAGCTCCTTCCCACTTCCAGTTACAGCATGTGAAATGTTTTACTATTAAAATGTCAATGTGTGTGATACCAAATGACAACACACTTAACAATGTTATAGAAAGTGGATTGTCAGAGCCAAGGCACAGTGAGGAAAGACCATTGTCTGATGTCATTCTGCTGAAGTTATTGGACCCTCCCAGTGATTTGGCACAAGAGATGCCTTTGTTTGGATAGTGTCAAACTCCAAATCTTTTTTGTTTTCTTGAAATGCTGCTGTATAGAACCAAACTGCTTCAGTGACTGTTTGTTTGTTTGTGATTCTTTTTTTTTAAGTGAATAAAGTGATTTTGAAATTTTAAAAAAAACTGTTAATGTAGAACTGCCTGGGCAAAGTCAATGGCAGCCAGCGATGAGTCTGTTTTTAGAGGTTAGCTTACCAGATGACTAATAAAAGCACTTGTGCTAAATCCTGTGTATGAACAAGAAGATTGAACGAAACATATATCAAAAATACATTTGACATCCAATTATCTATTACAGATAGCTTGCATCTTCCTGAAATGTAATTTTTTTTATATCTTTATATTAGGCTTCATTTATATATTGCAAGCTGAAGCGATTTTTAAATCCAACCAACAAAGCTATTATAGGTTTTAGAAAAAGAAAGGGTGGAAATAATCAACAGGACAGAGCATCTGTGTAGCTGGTTGTGAGGGCTTGGTTACCAGCAAATGTGAAAAGGTGAAATCAGTTGACCCACTTAAATTTCTTTAATCCAGAAGCAAGTTCTGAAAATCATCTTGAGACAGACATCCTCTACATTGTTAGTACACTTGTTACTGCTTCCTGGACTCTTCTATTCTTCTTTAGTAATTAGTGAGTATCTGACAAACAATTAATTTAAAATTATTTTTCAAGCCTCATCTTAAAGAAATAAAGGAACATTTGTAAAATTATAAGCTGTCTTTAGCAATAGAACTAACAAGCTTTCAGCCTTTCAGATATCCTTAACACTCATTTGCAGGAGCTGTCCACATCGAGAACTGGAGTAAGGACACGAATTACATCCTCCAGAATAAATTCATAAATGATGCCATTGTGGTTTACTATGTGATAGCCCATGTAACAAATACCACAGATAGTTGGGTTCTGTTGTGTCAGTTATCTTGAAGTTTGTTTACAATACTAAGTACAAGTAACAATATCACTACTTTACACATGCAGACTGGGTTCTGTGCTTTTACACATTTTACACATAATCAACCAATACACTAAATCCATTAAACAGAGAGCAACTGCAGATGAAGGGTCTACCTTTGCACTGGAACATCACTTGTCATGTACCTGCCTTAAAAGGTAATGTCCTCACTGGTCAGCAATCTATGCTGTAATATAACAAAAAAGTATGTCTATCTGTGAAAGCAGAATCCTAGTTTAAGTAATAACATTACTGTAAGTGATGAAAACCTTTTGATATACATTTGCTTCTGATGTTGCTCCACATAACATGATCCAACTATAGTGCTTGCTCTTTTCAAGATCTTCAGGATCCCCATGCAAAATATTAATGGCATGAGCTAAGAATTATGAAGTACTGCAGCACTAGAAAATAACATTGATCATAGAATAGTTCAGAAAATCTAATCGAATAAAGGGTCAATAAATAAATAATGTTGCTGACTTTATTTTTTACCTTGGGTAATATGGGTAAATTGATTGTTCCACACAGCACTTTTGGCTAAGACAGTTGCATCTTTTAATAACTTTCCAGTTCAAGCACATTTATATTTCTGGACAGATGATATGAGTTCATGTAAACATTTGTACAAGTAATTTTTCAGGACTAACAAATCATTGGATTATTGTCAAGAAAATATCTGTAGTGAAAGTGGAATTAAAACCCTTGTCAAATCTCCACAACTCACCAATAAATTCAAGATTAGTTGATTGGGGATTAAATGAAAAATAATAATGTACTTTAATGTGAAGCAGCTGCTGGAGAAATGTTATTTCCACAGTGTAGGATTCTAACTAGAGGTGTTCTTTGCTTGTCTAGTGGTAGGCTCCATGGAAATTCATTTGAGTGGCATTTTGGTTGAAGCTTAGGTGGCTGGAGGGTGTTAAGGAGAGATGGTGACATTGTGATCATGTCACTAGATTAGCAATCCAAAATTCCAGGTTAGTGTTCTACAAACATAGGTTTGAACCATACCATGGCAAATCTAAATCAGAAAAAATCTAGAATTAAAGAATGAACCTAATGACAATCTTCAAAACATGGCAAATTGTTGCAAAAACCCATCTGCTTCACTAATACCTTCTCCAGAGGAAATCTGCCATCCTTGGACTACATGTAATTCCAGACCCAGAGCAAAATGGTTGATTCTGGGCAATTAGGAATCCATCATCAATGCTGGATTAACCAATGATGCCTATATCCCATGAACAAGTTTAAAAAGCATCGCCTGCAACTAACCTGTTCAATGGCCAAATCTGTTTTCAGATCTGCATGGCTCCAGCTGTAAATTATATGGTAGGGAATCCTAAATCATCACTAAATAAACCAACTATTACAATATTTGTTAACAGACTTGACCACTTTATTTCCTACTTGCCTACTTTTTTGAAATGCTTTAACAATACTCCCCTTACTATTCAAAATTTACAGTTAGGTAGGTAATATGATTCATACAAACTATGCATTCTACACCCAACATGCCACCAGATAGCTATTAAGATTGGTGCATCTGTTTGTATTCATATTTTTTACATAATTTTTGAGCTATGTTGAAGTGCAAATACAGAGGTGTGTCCTCTTCATACATAGTAGACATTCTTCATATTTGAGCATTGATGGTGACAGCAAGCTATTTAACCACAAGAAACATTCAGTCTGTCAACTGTATTGAAATTGCCAGTTGTGGA
Source organism: Ginglymostoma cirratum (assembly GCA_024137785.1). Lineage (NCBI taxonomy): Eukaryota > Metazoa > Chordata > Chondrichthyes > Orectolobiformes > Ginglymostomatidae > Ginglymostoma > Ginglymostoma cirratum. The sequence goes on along the minus strand of JAHRHZ010000077.1, from coordinate 7,810,076 downwards.
CAATATATGCGCATCATCTAACTTCTAACATATACTAAGTGTTTTGCTCTGTGTGCATTTTGTTTTAGTTGTAATAGTTAAACTAGTCTTTAGTTGTGTTTTTTGTCATTTGGCATACTTTATTTTATAATTATGACAAACACAGTACTGACTATGGCTGATATTGATATTACTAAAAAGTAGCAATTTTTTGTGTATTGCACGTGGAAATAAGAAAACTAATGATGTGATTAATTTCTGACTAAGTGAAAGTAACAGTCACAGGAAAGACCATTAGGTAAATAAAGCACCATGTTTGGCCTTTTATAAGCATATGCCTACTAGCTTTGAATGATGTAATTGGCCTAATTGGACTGAGGGTAATGTGCTTGTACCACATGTGTAGATGGTCCACTTAACCTGCATCACCAGAATGACAAATATAGTACACAATTAATGCAATCAATGTTGTCAGAGCAACCATTAGAATTGCATGATGACTGTGGTGATTGTTAGAGGGCGGGTTATATAAACATCTACTAAATCAGTGACTGGACCAACTGCATGGCCTGTGTAAGAAACACCATCATCATACAAAAAAGATTAACAAACTTCTTTTATATTTATGCACAATGCAATGACGTAAATTTATGCTTGAATGTGTCATCACGTTACTTGCACTTGTATTCCTTTCGTTCTTTCCTTAGCTGTATTGGATGATATCCAGTTTTAGGGGGATGCAGCTTCCAGTACTTTACCACAGTTTCTACTCTTCGCTTTTGGACCTGGACTAATTTTTAACTCTCTTGACCTAAATGGGAAGAAGACAGCACAAATAATGTTGGTCCACTTATTTATGCTGGCACTCCAGCCACTGACACCTTCATCTGAGCCTCTTTCAAAGAGGAAGTACATGCTCAGTGCCAAAGGGATCCTCTGATGTACATAGGGCAGCCCAATTGGAATTTCATGGCACTAGGCAATCAAATGGTCAGCCAGCATTCCTTTATATGGGTCACTTGAAATCGCTGACAAAATGCTCTCTGCATTTTCTTTCCTATCATTTCCTTTTATTTTTGTTGGGCTTGGAGCATCAGGCCTGTGACTTCCTGGGCCAACTAAATCCCTGTGGCCAGGATTTAGGAGCCATCTCCCAAACTGCTTGCAAACTCTGACATCACTTTGTGCAATGTGGGAGCTGGTGGATGCCAGTGTTGTCCAAGGTGATCACATCTGCAGCAAGTGCTGGCTGCTTAGGCAATTTCCGCTCAGTGTTGATGAGCTGGAGGCACTCCGACACATCAGGGAGAGGGTAATAGGTACCTGGACATTCTGTTTCAGGAGACAGTCACAACACTTAACTTAATTTCAGAAATCAGGGGTCAGGAAGAAGTGACTGCATGTGAATTGGGTATGGCAATTCATAATTTAGCTTTTGGAAGAGCCCCAACCAGAGCACAAAGTTCAACAGTTAAAGATTTCTTACTTAGTCTTGCGTTGACAAGAACGTAGATTGTTGGGAGGATGAGTGAACTGACTGCCAATCAAGTGGGGGGAGAAATGAGAAATATCTGTATAGCTGATAGCACAGTTAGATACTGAGGGACACATGCTGTACTTTGCAACAAAGAGTCCCAAAGGCAATGTTGCTTACCTGGTGCCAAGATTCGGGACATGTCTTCTGGGCTGGAGTGGAATTTTGAGTGGGAGGGGTAAGATCCAGTCATTTTGACCCACATACATTGGTAGGACTAGGAAAGAGGTTCAGCTGAGGGATTACAGGCTAAATAATAAAGTAGAACTACAAAGGAAATAGTGTCCATACAAATTGGCACAAGGTCAATAAGATTAGGGAGGTAAATGTGTGAACCAAAGATTGGCTTGGTAGAAGTGGTTTCTGATTCACGGGGCTTTGGCAACATTACTGCGGAAAGAAGGAGCTGCTCCACTGGGACAGGCGTCACTTAATCCATTCTGGGACCAGTGTCATGACTAATCTTAGAACTGGATTGCATCAAGGGCTTTAAATGAATCAGTGAGTAGAAAGGTTCATTGAAGAGAAGTTTAAAGAAATGAGAAAGCAGAGGTACAATGTAATGAAAAAGTGAATGATCGTCAAAGTGTGAGATGAAGGGGCATTAAAATAAAAGGAGGAAAGCACAACAGAAATTAGAATCAGGGTAAGTCATAACCATGAGTGAAAGTTTAAACCTCTATATTTGAATGTATACAGCAGTTGTAACAAGATAGATTAGTTGATGGCATAAATAGAAATAAGTGAATGTGATGGAAACATGGTTTCAACTGAACAAGACTGAGAGCTCAATATTTAAAGGTGTTCAACATTCCAGAAGAATAGGTAAAAAGGAAAAAGGGTTTAGGATAGCTTTGTTAACAAAGAAATACAAAGTCATGAAATAATTGAGGTCTGTAAGAAGGGCACTACAAATGTTATGAGTGATTTTAATCTGCATATTGACAAGATGAATGAGATGGATAAGGTTAATATGAATTTGAATTTGTAGGTAGCATCAGGAATTGTTTCTTAGAGCAGCACATAGCAGAATCTACACAAGACAGGCTATTTTACGTTGAGTTATGTGTAATGAGGTGGGATTAATAAGATGTCTCATAGTTAAGGATCCTCCATGGGGTAGATATTACACAATATGGTAACAGTTCTAATTCAGTTTGAGGGAATGCAAGATGAGTTACTAATCAGTGTCATCAACATGAACAAGGGCAGTTGCAGAGGTATGAAGAAAAAGATATCTAAAGTGTGCTAGAACAATAGACTAAGCGGAATGCCAGTCCATGACGAGTGGCAAACGTTTATCAGATATTCCGTAACACAGCAAAATTTATTCTGGTCAAAGTAAAGGACTTGAGATGAACTACCTTGGTTAACAAAGGTGGTCAAGGAGAGTAATCAAATCAAAGCCAAGGCATAAAATGTGGTGAAAACTAATGGTAGGCCAAAGGATTGGGATTACATTAGGAACCAGCAAGAAATGACTTATTATGAAAGTAAATTGGCAAAGGAGAAAGAAACAAACAACAAGAGCCTGTACAGGAATATAAAATGAGTGCAACTAAAATAAAATAAATGTGGTACCCTGGGAGGATGAAATTGAGGAATTGATAGCAGGTAGCAGGGAAATGGTAAATAATTTAAACTAATACTTTGCATCAGGTGGAGGATGCTATAAACATCTCAAAAACAGCAAATAAATAAGGTGTTAGTGGGAGGAAAGTTCTTGTGACAGGCAAAGTATTTGACAAACAAATGGGACTAAAGGCAAACAAACAAGTTATCAGAGTCTTATTGTTAACGTGCAAGGGATATGGCTGCAGAGATATCAAAGGCATTGACTGCAATATTTCAGAGCTCATAGGATTCCAAGAGGGTTCCAACAGTTTGGAGAGTCATTAATGTGAAGCTCCTGTTCAAGAAGGTAGGGGGACAAAACTAGGAAATTACAGGCAATCTATAGTTAGCCTAAGGTCTATTGTTGGGAAAATGTTACAGGCTGTTATTAAGGAGGGAAAAAAAGTAGCAGGATATTTAAAAAAGCTAACACAAGCAGAGTGAACTTGGGTGGCACAGTGGTTAGCACTGCTGCCTCACAGCGCCAGGGACCCGGATTCGATTCCAGCCTTGGGTGACTGTCTGTGTGGAGTTTGTACATTCTCCCTGTGTCTGCTTGGGTTTCTGCCGGGTGCTCCAGTTTCCTCCCACAGTCCAAAGATGTGCAGGTTAGGTGGGTTGCTAAATTACCCATGGTGTTCAGGGATGTGTAGATTAGGGGGATGGGTCTGGGTGGGATACTGAGTTTTGTTGGGCCAAAGGGCCTGTTTCCACACTGTAGGGATTCTATGAACTTGGTTTCTGAAAGGGAAATCCATGTTTTACAGATTTAGAGTCCTTTCAGAATGGAACAAACAGAGTTGATGAAGGGGAACTAGTTGACGTAGTACAGTTGGTTTTCCAGAAGGCATTTGATAAGGTGCCACAGAAAAGATTATTGCGCAAGGTAGAAGCTCACAGTATTTGTGGTAATGTGTTATCATGGATTAAAGATTGGTTAGCACACAGAAGTCAGACTCCACTCTGTCCCCAACTTTTAACTCCAGATTTTTTTTGAATTCAAACTTTATCATCTTCAGTGGTGCGATACAAACCTAAGCCCCCAGAACGTTAGCCTGCAATACCAGTCTCGTGACATTACCACTAGGCCACTGTCTCCCCTACTGGGAACAATTGTACCTAATTTGATAGCTTTATTTATCAAAGTAACTTGCTGTCAGCTTTGATTTTTAAAAAAAAATGTTTACCCAGCACATGAACTCCATTCATGAGTTTCCAGACAAGTTAGACTTTTATTTTTATGTTTGAATCTATTTTAGAACTTTATATAAAAGCCAACAAAACTTTCTTCTGAGGTTTAAAATATGAATTAGTTTGTTCTTTGTGCAAGATTGTGCCATGATTAAGTAGCAAAAGTAAAATTTGTGACAGCACAATATAATCTCGAGACTCTAGAGTATGTCAGAATTGTCTTGTAAAGTAATAAGAGAAAAGCAAAGTAAAACACAAAAAAGAAACAGCTAAAAATGAGCCTATTGCTGTGTCACTGCAATCCTGCCAAATTGTATTTTTCAAGAATTAGAGCAAATTTGTCGGTAGGAATTTAAATTGTTTAGGTTTCAGACCCCACAAAATGTGGGCTATTTAATGGCGGTGATGATCTCCCACATGCTAGTTGGAGGTTTAGTGAAGGCCACACTTTAACTTTCTTGTGGGAGATGTGCCATAATAGTTACTTGTCAGGACCAAAGACACCAGGGATGGAAACCGTGTGCCTAAGGCTGCCAATCAATCAGAAACCAGCAGCTGTCATTGCAGGCAGTGTCACTGGGGGAAGCAATGCTTCCTTTTCAGAGAACTGCCTTTTCCCAAATCTGGAGCCCTTGATTAGGCACTGTGTACCTTGACAAAGGCCCACCATCATCACGCCCCCAGGAGTTCACAGGAAAGGACAACATGCTTTGATTTTCAGGCTTCCTAGGGCAAGTACTCCATGTGCTACTAATTTCGTATGAGTAGTGGCAGAGTAAAGGCCTTAAGTGCTCACAAGGGTCTCAACTGATAGCCAGGATGGGTAAACCATCCATGAGGACAAGGCAAAGGTAGTAAGATGTGCCGTCCCCACATGCCACATTCAATTGTAATTAAAAGACCCCCACCAACTAAACTCACCTTGTAGGTTATTACATTCTGCCCAATGTATGTCCCAGTTTTAGCTAATGTTGGTTTTTTTTCAGAGGCACCATGCACTTTATCTAAATAATATGAAGCAAGAATTCAACACTAACTTCAGTGGCCAAGATCCAACATGTCACTGCTATTACAATACCGAACAATTCCTAAATAGCTTCTTTGTTTAAATTTTCACACTGACCTTCACAACATTCAGTGTAGTAATTATTTCTCAACATACAATATCCTAAGTGCATCTTACCTTAGCTGTATACATGAAAAAGGGCCACCAGTATAGGCAATAAACACTGGCATTACTTCCAAAGAAATAACTTGATCTATTGCAAGGGTGATTACTTTATTGCTAGTTCCTCAATCCTGTTTATATAGTCCCCAAGCATATATAAATCATAATTTTGTTGTAGATTTAATTTAGATTTTAACTCTGTAATTGTACTCCCCATAAAGCTCTGAACTAAATGTATCACTTTTTTGGTAATGAGCCAGGAATACATTCAATTCCTATCAGGAGCAGAACTTTGCCTTTGTGGGTGCGGGAACAGAGACAAGAAGATGCAGAAATTCTGAAGCCACCTGGCGGACCATTTTCCCAACACAGTCTTGGTTCCTGGGTACAATGTTAAGTCACTGAAGAGGCTGATTAGTAGAGGCAGACTGTAATATTCTATTTAGCCCATTTTCCCACATGGTAGCTGGAGGACTGTAGATGATTGAAGGTGGCAGGCCGGGTCTCCAGAATTATATTGTACCCCTGCCGCACAGCCACCACATTTGGCATGTTGCAGTGTAGCTGTGGACCTTCCTGTGCAGTCACAATAGGCTGAATATCCTTCTGTGTCTTGTGATTCTGTGGAAAGGCTCTTGATGCACAGTTTTTTTTGTATATATACATTGTCACAAATGCAGTTCAGTTCTGTACAGTAGCACATCAAGTAAACAAACATTTGAGTTTGACTCTATTCCAACAAACCAAAGGTGTCTCTTACGCATACAAGGCTATATTTACATGCATTGAGGCATTAGGAGAGTCTGATAACTGAACAGATCCCCAATTAACTTCAGCAGGAAGACCTCGGACAGTGGTCTTTCCCCACTATGCCTTAGCAGCAGCTGCCCTAAGTTTTAGTGGCTCATGCTGCACAATGGTGATCGGTAGCGGTGACCATTTTTAATTTCAGATATGGAGACTATACTGAGAAAGCAACTCGGGGTAGAGATACCCCGTCTTCCCTTACATGACTGCAAGCTGAAGCTCCTCTGGCGCTGCAGCTCCTCCAATTGGTCCTCCAGATTCAAGGACCCACCTGTCATTCTCAATTAGTTGGGATGCATGACCGCTAGCTACTAATTGGCAAAGCCTGCAAAAAAGTTACCATCAGGTCATAGTTCACTGCACAGTTCCACATCAAGAGCCACAGTTGAGCTGGAGTTCAAGTTCCTCACCTAAAATGGAAGCTCTTGTCCCCAGTCTTTGCAGAAATTAATTTATTCTTGCATCACAATTGGCTTTGGCTTTCTTAGTTCAGGCAAAATCTGTTAGGAATCAAAATTAGTCATGGAAATAATTATTTCCCCTTACTCTGCTTCAACATCTGTAAATAATAGGTAACACCCACTGTATCTTTTATGACAGAAGTGAGAATCAATTTAGCTGAAACTACCAGTAGTGTTGAGTACCCAATTATTCAAAATAGACCCTTTTCTTAGAATTGATATATCACGAGCCAAGATTAAACAATTTGTTTATTTCCATTTGGCTGTTTTCCTTTGAATTGGTGTATAAATGATTACCCTCCCTTTTCTTTAATAATTATTGTTCTGTTATTGCATAAACTCGGAGAACAAACAACAAGCAAGAACAGTTATATTAAACAGGCCACAGACATGTTAACATTTTTGTGATTATAATTGTAAAAGTGATATACAGAAGACAGCAAATCCCTATTTGTGATGTCAAAGTTAAGTTTAACAAAGGTCTATTTATACATAAACAAAAAAGTCTTGGCAATAGACATTTCAAAGAGCTTTCTTGATAAGAGATTCAAGGACAGACCAAAATCTAAACCATGACCTTCATCTGCGTCAGTCCTCTTTGCAGCTGTCTGTAGCTCATAATGCCCAGCCACGTTTAACTGTTCAATTGCTAGGTTATAGAGTGGCCGCATCCAAAAGTAAAAAGATGTTGGCATCATAAATATACTTTAATCTGATTACAAATAACCCAAGTATCAAAAGAATGTCCTTTGGATTTCAATGAGAATAAAAGTTCCATTTGATTTTAAAAAAGACTTCAATTCGGGAATATATTTAAAATCCTTTTAAAAACAGATAATGCAACATGTGCTTCCCTGCATTACTTTCTGTGACTGTAAATATGCTTATTCCAAACTTTTTCCTTAGTTTTATAGAACTGATTAATCACTTTTTGCTGCACTTTTGCCTACATTTTCTGTTTAAAAAGTCACTGTGACTAGAACACAGACAGTCTGACTAACCTTTCTACATGATGCTTTTTCACATGGATGCTAATTTAACTGAGACACAAACACATTTTTTAAAAAGGAAGAAATTTTGCAAGAAGAACTGAGGTGCAAATGTCTTGTTGTAATAGGTTACATTTCACACATATCCTTTGTAGAATCAATAAATGGAGGGAATATAAGTTATTGTTTGTATGGACTTTGTAACTGTTCTTAGCTTCGTATTTTTTTTTAACTTTTTTTCAATAGCTGTTATAAAACTTTGAGCTATTAGAAGTTGCAATAATGAAACTAAGTAGTCTTTGTCATAAAAGCCTTGAAATTGCACTAAATGAGATTAGCCTACAATTTTTTTTGTGTGGAATTCATTTGTCTTGTGATTTCAACCTATACATTGATTTCAAACTTTCATTAAGAAAAACGAATCGCAAGGGAGTTCCTTCAAGATGTCAAATGAATGTATAATTTCATTTATCCTGACCAATACTATAAATATATCTTCATACATTTTCAACAGATGGCTTGACAAATCTTACACTGCAAAAAATACGCCTTCAAAACAACAATACAGCATTGTCATGTCCAATAACTCTGAGGACATTCTAGACACCTCTTAATATGCGTTATCCTTTAATTCATTTGCATTTAAAGACCATAAAGTTTCATTTGAAATCTAGTTGTTTCATTCGGGCTGTCCTTATGCTGAACTTCTTCATATGCTTCGAAGTTCTTACTACTGTTAATGGAATTCAGTGGGGTTTTTTTTTGAGATGCATGGAAGGACAAGCATAAACAAGATACCTATACCTACATTGCATAATTACACTAAAGTTGTTTCTGTTGACTTCATACAGCATCATGGTAATTTGAAGACTAATGTACTGGGACCAAAACAGACACAAGTTCTACTGGGGGAGAAAGGTTTCTATCCATCGTATTATTTATCAGAATAATAATAGTGTAAAAAGCTCAACAGAAATGCTAACTTAAGGCTGTTATTTTCTAAATGGAGGGAAGTCAAATTAAGTTGTTGTAAAGTTGTATTGCTTTTCCAAAGTGTTGGCCAGTGAATACATTTTAATATTGTCTCTGGCTGGAGTAACTTGTTTTTATAATGTTCTTAAGTGCTTATTTTTCTTTAAAAACATTAAGGAACTGTGAGAGAAATCATATCCACAATGCCATCGTGTGTTTTTGTAAATACAATCTATCCTTGACAGGAAATAGAAAATGCCAGAGTTCTGAAAATGGACTTTTATGAAAATTTTATATTGAATTTACATGTCAGGCAGACAGATTAATATTTTTGGCACAAACAGTGATAACAGAAAAATGCAGTTTGGAACCAAAATTCATTCTGGAAGCCCTTTTAATTTGTAAAACAAGATGCAAGCCTTGTGGCAGAAGGTAATCTTCTACAGAACTGGATAATGTATTGACCCCTTCATCTTTGGCTGTTGGGATCGAAGCCAGCCCAGATTGGGGGCATTAAAATCTTTCTCTCTGCCAGCTATGAAATTCTAAAATGAAATTTGGCCTCAGCGTTCTTCCTGATGTCTGTGAGGTTACAATGTAGAACTGCCCATTATTTGGCATGACAGTGATAACTTATTCTAGCTGCCTTTGCTGTGTATGAACGTGATGCCGAGATTTTTCTGATATGCAGTTGGCAAAAGAAACAGTACAAAATTTCCAGCTCAGGTCGTTACTGATTTAGCTGACCTTTATCTCCTGAGGAAGATTTGCATTTATGTTGGCAAGAATATAACCAATGGCTGGAAAAAAACACACCTTAAAATAACTTTTAGTTTAATTTCACCATTAGTCCGCCTCTAGGATTGCTGTTCATAAAAATAGCCAACTGCCTTATTGGAGTTTTTAAAACCATATCTTCTTAGCAGTCGGGAAGATTGATTGATTAATAAAGCTCCATGGTTGTGTTTAAGTGTGCATTTTAAAAAAAGAATTTATACACCTGAACTTCGGAGTAATGACAGTATATATTGTAGCCACAGGTGTCAGTTGCATTTCACCTCCCCCACCATCCCCCCCCCCCCACCCCACCGCCCCAGTATCATCACAGCAGGAGTAATATAAAGACAGAATTCAAGCAAACACAAGGAAGACTAACACAGGAAATGGAAAATACACAATGTTGCCGTTGAGGGTTCTCTACTAAGGTCAAGGTTAAAGTATATAGTTGGATCAGGGTAAAGGGAGTTTCATTCTTCATCTGTCAGTGCTCTACTTGACCTGAGAGTTCTAAAGGCTGACACCGGGCATCCAAAATGGAAGAGTGTTCATTCATCACAACTGACATCCCTGCTTATATAAGTACAAAAAGAGAATGAAAATAGGGCAAATATACCAGGTAGTGGAGTTTGTGGTGTTGGTGTAGGTTGGGTAACTAGCTGGGAAATTAGACTGATATCTATCACTAAATTCCCACATATATTTGCATAGAAGTCATTATCTTGAAGTGTTTTTGTACTAAATTTAGTAGTTAATGAAAGTCAAAGAGTAAGGCAGAGGAGAAGTTATTTCTTAAAGGTGAGCACCAGCTCGATTTTATTACATGGATCAAAATTGGCAGCGACTTTCTAAGAGTGACATTTCAAAATGCTGTTTTTGAAGGAAAATTTGTGTTTTGCATTTTCAACAGACTTTTGCATGCAATATTTTCTGATGCGTAAATAAAAATGTCAATGCAGGAATTATCTTGGAAACTTCTCTCTGTTCATGCTACGTGGCAGAAGATATTACAATTACAAATGCAAGGAATTTCTGATTGACGCAGTGGTGGACAGGATTGTTCTCATTCACATCCACCATGTCTTCAGACATGTCCAGAGAAAGACTATCTTTGCTGATAGTTCGCTTCACTCGCGCAGTGGTAAAGGAGCTTTGCTGTCTGATGGAAAATTGATCTATGATTTCTTCGATTGACTTTTGAAGTTTCCATATCTATCGGCCTTTATGCTTGACTCTATCCTAGCTCAGACAGTAGGCTATTGTCAATACATAGTGCAGAGCTAGTGCAGTAGAATGTATTGTTTAACAAGGGAATATCTTGTTCTGCCTGGAGAACTAGCAGTTGAAGGATAGGACCCTGCAATTTTAACGCAATGCAGTATCACCAAGGTTGCTATGGGTAGCAATCACACAGTCATCCATTTATAAACATTCCTCTGATGTTCATGAATTTGAAAGACTTCTACTCCATCAATGTACTGGCAGGCAGTAACCCATAGGTATTGGGTATCACCAAGCAGTAATTTTCACAGATGAACGTTGACAGAGAGTATTGGTAGACCATTAATTGAAATATAGCTGATATCGATCCGCTCTTTATCTAACATTGATATAACTGCACTTTCAACAAATACTGCTGGATTGTAATTTAGAATGGAATTTTCCCGTTTTCAGTTAAAGTAGTTCATTGAGTGAGATTCACAGTGTCTGGTCTGCATGGCTTGGAGTAACTTTTCTTGTGCAACCGTCCATTCTGGACCTTATTCATTCAGCCCACCATGGCCTCACCAGTCATCAAGCACCCAGCCATCGTCTTCCCACTTCCCAGCAATTGACCCGTAGCCTTGAATGCTATGGTGTTTCAAGTGATCATCTAAATACTTCTTAAATATTGTGATGGTTCCCATCTCTACCACTCTTTTCAAACAATGAGGTCCAGATGCCCCCCACCCTCTGGGTGCAGATTCTTCCTTAAATCTTCCCTAAACATCATGACCCTTATCTTAAACCTATGTCCCTGGTTATTGACCCCTCTACTAAAGGGAAATATTTCTTCCCATTGTCCCTATCTAGGCGCTTCATAATTTTGCACATCATTAAAGTCCCTCCTCAGTTTTCTTTGCTCCAACAAAACCAATCTCATTCTATCCAATTCCTTTTCATAATTGAAATCTTCCAGACAGGCAATAAACCTGGTGAATCTCCTTTTCGTGCTTTAGAATGCAATTACATCCTTCCTATAGTGTGTCGAGCAGAATTACAAACGGTACTCGAGCTGTGGAAACTCGAGCGAACGTTATATACCGCTCCATTATATCCTCCAAACAGATCTGAGGAAGGGTCACTGGACCTGAAACGTTAACTCTGATTTCTTTTCGTAGATGCCCCCAGACCTGCTGCGATTTTCCAGCAATTTCTGGTTTTGTTCCTGATTTACAGTATCTGCAGTTATTTCAGTTTTTATCCATCATATCTTCCTTGCTCTTGCATTTATTGGTTCTAATAGCAAAGGCAAGTATCCCATTTGCCTTCTTAACCAGCCTCATCCACCTGTCCAGTTGCCTTCAAGGTTCTATGGATATGCACAACAAAGATGCTTTGATGAAAGCAAAATACTGTCTTTGCTTGAAATCTGGAACAAACACAGAGAATGTGAGAGAAACTCAGCTGATCTGGCTGAATCTGTAGAGAGAGAAGCAAAGTTAACATCACAGAACTGAGGAAGAGTCATACCAGACTCAAAACCTGTTTCTCTCTCCATAAATGCTGCCAGACCTGTTGAGTTTCTTCAGTATTTTCTCTATTTATTCAAGGTCCCATGGATCGTCTGTGCATGTCCTAGAATCCTATCATTCAGCGTGTATTCCTTTGCATTGTTAATCCTCCCAAAATGCATTGCCTCACACTTTTAGGTTAAATTCCATTTGCTGCTGTTCTGTCCTTCTGGCCAGCAAAGGAAAGGAGGGGATATCAGCTTTGGGAACAATGTCACATGTACGTTGTGTGGTTACAAGGCCACTGGGAGGCCCACCGCACATTGATCATTGTGCTGCTGCAAGAAATCCACTTCTGGAATCCACTGCTGCACACAGACCTCAGAGGTCTGCGCGTGAAGAAGGAAAATTTGAGGAATATTGTTCGAGAAGTGCCCTGTCCTCCTCCAGGGTAGCCCATCCCCATAAGGTGGGCAACAAAACCCAGCCCCTATCTCACAAAAGTGGTCACCATCTCACGCCCAATGCTTCCCTGATAACCTGCTGCTTTAGGTCCTCCAAGATTGAATACCCTGGTACAGAGGCAAAATGCTGCAGATAATGACACATAAACAGAAAGCCTAGGAAATATTCAACAGTTCAGGCCACATCTGTTGAGAGGGAAACAGGGTTACCTGGTCTGACCAATAGTGATGTGGTTGACCCTTAACTACTCTCTGGGATGGTCTAGAAAGCCACACAGATCAAAGGTAATTAAGGTTAAGCAACAAAAACCTTGCCAGTGATGCCATCAGAAGAGTGGCCAGTGGCACAGTGGTTAGCACTGCTGCCTCACAGCACCAGTGACCTGAGTTCTCTCCCACTCTC
>JAHRHZ010000077.1:7716484-7796903 GCA_024137785.1 Ginglymostoma cirratum | reverse complement strand
GTCTCACCAAAAAAAAAGTCATTATCAAAGCTATGTGATGACGCAGGCTACGCTGAAGCACATCATCACCAAGTGTGTGCAAAATTATATCATGTAGCTTTTTAGCTGATTATAACTCCCAAACTGAAACAGGCTTGCTGAATATTTTCAAGATGTGGCTCAGTACTGCCACGCAGTGCTTGGAACCCGGGTTCAATTCCACCCTCGGGCAACTGTCTGTGTGGAGTTTGCACATTCTCCCTGTGTCTGCGTGGGTTTCCTCTGGGTGCTCCAGTTTCCTCCCACAGTTCAAAGATGTGCAGGCTAGGTGGATTGGCCATGCTAAATTGCCCATAGTGTCCAGGGATGTGTAGATTAGGTGGGTTATAGGGGGATGGATCTGGGTGAGATGCTCTGAGGGTCAGTGTGGGCTTGTTGGGCCGGAGGGCCTGATTCCCCACTGTAGGGATTCTACGATCTATGTTTTCAAAACTATCCTTTGCTGCTCATACATATTTTATTTATGTCTGTTTAGTTTGTACTTAAATGCTATGAATCCCCAACCAAATAATTTTTATAAAATCTGCCAACAAATGCCACTTCTTTAAACATATGACAAATAGGCCTATCCTTGATTGCCCTCCCATAATGACCCCCAGCTGCTGATAATAGGGGAGACAAAAATCTTTGCCCATTTTTACATGGGGAAATTTCTCTCCATCTCCATAAGGTAATGCAAAAAAAAAGGAGCAAACTCTAACTCTATCTTGCTGAATTGTAGCTAAATTACTACTGTAGCTGAATTTACTGAGATAGTAAAAGTGTCAGCTCATTTTACATGATCTCTAATTGAAGTTCCGCCAGGATCACCACTTCAAAACATTTTGCATATAAGTCAGCAATCAAGTTATAGAAATATTACCAGCTAACTGAAGGCTTTGTTTGAACTCATTGGTTGAGATGCCTTTTCTAAATAAAAGCAGTGAAGGTCTAACAATCAAAAACGGGTTCAGATTCTGTGTTCCACAATTAAACCTCACCCTTTCCCTCAAATGCAGTCATTATACAAGGATTGGGTTGTATCTTCTCCACCTGAAAGCTGTGTACAGGCCAGCACCACATGAGCTGTTGAATAGCTGTGGGTCTCAGCAGTGACCTAGGATTGAATGGAACTGTCGCTCTGCTTAATGGTCATCAGCACTGCTTAATTCCAGGCTGCATCTCTTAAAGACAAACTGTATTCTTGCTGCAATATGTGTACTATATTGACTAGAGAAGTCACTCTGAGCAGGAAGAAGAATGACGAATACTGTAATGGGAGACAGAGCGGACTCCGAGACACGCAGGCACAGAATTCGAGGAGGAGGTGGTTGTCTAATCACTGGAGGGTTGGAGATGCCCTAGACAGAGATTGCAAAGTCATTGACACCAGGTAAACATCACAGTTGACGTCAGCATTCAAACCCAAGGGCCTGGACACAATGCTGCATCATGGTTAATCAGCGCATTGGGCTGGTCAAGGTCAGTGAATGCATCTGCAAATACCATATCCCACCATAGGAAAGGTTTGGAGGGATATGGGCCAAGCACATGTAGGTGGGATTAGTTTCATTTGGGAACCTGGTCAGTGTGGATTGGTCAGACAGAAAGGTCTGTTTCCATGCTGTATGACTGCATGAACTACTAGTCCCACAAACTGCTCAATACATCAATGCCCCATCATTCACTGAACGACAAGCTTTATCAATCACATCTCGCACCTCACATGCATAGCTTCACCTCGTCCTGACAGTTGGCACGTACAAGCTTCACAGTTGTATTTCACCACTTGTTCACACCGGCAGCTATTTAGCCATGACATGCAGACCACAACAAATAGTTTAGACCAGACTCACTGACAAGCCAGGCTGAGGTGACACATAACTGGCAGTGAGCAGCTAATGGGTAAGTCACAGGAATGTCTGTAGGTCTGGATTCCCAATGGAGGTTACCATTTTTTACAGCCATGACAGTCTGTGATCAGGCAGTGGTGCTGCTGAGAACACTGAAGGTGATTGTATGCTCATAGTTGAGTCCAACATCTGACATTCCACTTACCCCTCATCTCACAACCTCTTCTAATGTAAAAGTTGGTATGATGCATATATGTAATCAGAGCTGGCACTAGGGTATCTGCCAATATAAGGAAACCTTCAGTCTGCAACTCAACATCTCCCAAACACCCTACAAAAGAATGGAAGAACCCTGTCCAGTTCCTCAAAAGAAACACGTAGAATGGAATCCTGCAGGAGCCTAAACAATGGGGACTCTGGTGGGAAATGGCAGAATCACACGAGAAGTCCAGTGAGGCTATCTTGGGGTTACAAGGAATCGATTTTCTATCAGGCAAAATCAAGTGAGAAGTTGGGAAAGAAATGTTACAATTCCTACTTTTAAATATGCAATATCTGCACATTATTCCGGACGTTTAAACAAAATTGAAATTACACTAAGTATTATACAAATTGCAAAGTCAACAGTTAGCAGAAAACTACCCATAGAAACAAACTGCTTGCAATGAACATCAACAGCATACCATTTATATTGATGCTTGCCAGCAATAAGTAGTGTTGCACAAATGTTTGTGAATGATATTGGAATCATGAGAGACCTGGTTCTCAACTTTGCAATAAGATACATAAATGTACACATGAAATGTTTAATTTTGTTTATTGTTCATTTACCAAATATCCAAACCCTTTATTGAGTCAGATTTGTATTCAAAGCTATGTATGAGAAAGTAGACATTGGGCTAAATTTACATTTGTTAGCAAAGTGCCAGTTGATCTGAGTTTTTTGATGGGTTTTGCCATGTGGCCTTGCAAGATCTCTTGCCATATCTCACCAAGCTTGTCTCATTATCGACCCAGCCTGCCCCTATGGTGTCCCTATCATCTGCTTCTAGACCCATTGTGCAACGCACTGTCTTCAGAACAACTCAGCAGGCATCCGCTGAAAGATTGGTATTCTTTATCACTGCATTGCCTTTAAAAGCCCACTTTACACCAAGTCAAGCAACGGCTGTCTGATGTGGCCCTTAATTGGCAGCATGATGGTAAAGCAGTCACACAGTCACATTGCTCATGGCACGCCATGGTGACAAAAGACCACACTCTCACCCTAGTTGCTTTAACCACCATGCCGCACAATTTACCTGGCCTTCACTACATTCCATCGGACCACCTCACTAACTCACCATTATCTCACTCCAACTCACTATTAACTCAACCCAATGCCTACTGGAGACCTGCATCTTTTTATTATCCTACAGGGCCGCATTACATACAGGCCAGTAACTAGAAAATTCCCAACATGATCTTTGATTTACAGCCAACAAAAATGAACATAACCAAAACCAACAGAGGCTTCGGTTCGGCCCCACAATCCAATGCTGGTGTCATGACTAATGACTAGTCTGCGTTCCATGATGATCTGCTGCCCCCAGCTCTCATCTACTGGAACATGGTGTCAACCAAGTTGTGATTGACTTTTAGTGCCCAGCACAGCTGAGTTCTGTCATGCACAAGGAGAACTTCCTCCTCCTTGGAAGGCTGCTCCCATTCACCTAGTTCCTCAGTATCTATCACATTACCTTGTCCACTCCAATTGTGCAGAGCATAGCACACCAGGACGATGACTCTTGAGGAACAACCCAAACCTTCTCTCCCCAGACAACTCAAATTGTGGAACCAGACTTCCCACTGGAAGGACACATAAGGCACAATGACAAGGCCCTGTTTCCTTTTCCATCCCAGGCCTATATCAATCACTCAACTTTTCATTGCATTCAGTCCAGTGCATCATCATATTTACATGACATGATGGAGCGATGTTCTTTTCCTCCTACAGTGCCCTTGGATGTTTCCTTAGGCTTTATAAATATAAGGGAAGAGTACAAAAGCTAAGAAGCTTTGCTAAACCTATACATAACTAGTCAACTCCACACTGCCTCTGATTCTAGACACCCTGAGAAGAGGAGTGGGGTTAAGTGTGTAGAGGGCAACGTGTTACTTTAAAGAGCACAAAAGCAGGAGGAGGAAATGGGTCCATGATTTTTGTCTCATTGGCCAAACTTCCTTCTCAAAAGACACAACTGCAGTCAAATCAGCATTATATACTGACTAACACTCAATATGACTGCTCATCATGATTCGCCTCTTGTACTGTGCTAATAATGATCAGCTTTGTTTATCGTATAGCACACATCTGAGCTCAGAGAATCATAGAAACAAACAGTACAGTATAGGCCCGTCAGCCCACTAAGACTATATCACCTAAAAGGTACAACTACCTACACTTTCCTGCACTAGGCCCATAGTCTTGAACGTTATGACACTTCAAGTGCTTGTCCAAGTACTTTATAATGCTATTGTGAGGTTTCCTGCCTCAACTGCCCTCTCGGGCAGTGCATTCCAGACTCCCACTATCCTCTGAGTGGAAAAGCTTTCCCACAAATTTCCTCTTAAGCTCCTACCTTTCAATTTAAAATTATGGCCCCTTTGCTATTACCTCTTCAACGAAGGGGAGCAGCAGCTTTCTATTCATCCTGTCCATGCCCCTCATAATCTTATACATCTCTATTAGGAAACCCCTCAACCGTCTCTACTCAAAAGAAAACAACCCAAGCTTATCCATCTCTCTTCGTCGCTGAAATACTCCATCCCAGGCAACTGACCCCCCCAGTGCAATCACATCCTTAGAACAGTGTGGACTGCTGCTCCATCTGTACAGCTCGATCAATCAAATTACTGAGCTTTTCTTGAAGTTTTGCACTCTTTTTTTATCAGTGTCTCAAGACCAATGCTGTTGAAGTCAGTGCCAAATTAATTATTTTAGTTTTATTTGTGCTAGCATGTTTACTGACAGTGCCAGAATTCACAAAAGCTATCCATTCCACTCTGAGACATAAAATCAAAATATTTCTGAAGTGTTTTAACATTCTGTGAAAACATTCGGTTTTTTTTGTACTTTAGGGCTTAAATTCCACTGATACCAATTTAAACTTAAAGCTTCTTAAACATCTGTCTGCCAACCTTTTCCATCATTTCTCCAGGGTTTGGTTTTGGAAGAGACATGGTGTATGATACAATGATATGAGCCTTCTCTCCATCATAAGGTTAGAAGTGGAGATGTTCACTGATGATTGCATCATGATATGCAGCAGTCTGTCCTCACATGCAACAGGACCTGGACAATATCCGGGCTTGGGCTGATAAGTGACAAATAACATTCACACCACACATGCACTAGGCAATGACCATCTCCAAAAGAGACTATCAAATCATTGGCCTTTGACATTCAATGGTATTCATATCACCGTATTCTCCATTATCAACTTCCTGGGTATTACCATTAAGTAGAAACGGAACTGGACCAGTCATGTAAATATTGTGACTACAAGAGCAAAGCAGATTCAAGGAACTCTGAGGCGAGTCTCCTGACTTCTCAAAACCCACCCACTATTTACAAAGCACAAGTCAGAAGTGTGATGGAGTACTCCCCATTTTCCTGGATAAGTGCAGATCCAACAACAATCAAGAAGCTTGAAACCATCTGGGACAAAACAACCCGCTTGATTGACGTTGCATTTAATACCCTCAACATGCACTCTTTTCACCACTGGTGCACAATGGCAGTATGTATATTATCTACAGATGCACTGCAACAACTTATCAAGGTTCCTTGGGAAGCACCTTCAAAATCTACAACCTTTACCATCTGGAAAGCAAGGCAGTAGATATATGAGAACACTTTCACTTGCATTTTCCCCATCAAGCTATGTACCGTTCTGACTTAGAGCTAAATGCCTTTCTGTCACTGTTGCTAAGTTCAAACCCTGGAACTGTCTCCTTAACAGATTTGTAGAATGCAGAAGCTCAAGAAGGCAGTTCACTGTCACCTTGGTGAAAATAATTAGGGATAGGCAATAAATGTCATCCTAATGAGCAACAGACACATACTTTGAATTTTTTTTAATTCCTTTAGTATTACTGATGTTGTTCACTGGTAAGTACAACAGCAGAACAAATAAATCAAATTTAATCTGCATCCACCATTTCCATTTCCCTTTTCCATTTACGGAAAGCTGGAACTGAAACACCCTGTATAAGTCACATTATTCACCCAATAGTAAGGCTGGGAAGTAAGGTTTGTCGTTCAGAGTAACTGGCAGCTCTGACAATCAAACATGCTCTCCTGGTTGGGAGACAATAATGCTTTAATTATCTATCCATACTGGGCTATAACACTATAGATACTTCTCACATCTGACATTAAAATCAAACAGAGTCAGAGATCATGTCTGACAAAATTATTAGAATTCTTTGAGGATGTAACAATCAGGGTAGATAAAGGGGAAGCAGTGGGTGTGATACATCTAGATTTTCAGAAAGCATTTTAAAAAGTACCACACATTAGGCTACTTAATAAAATTAGAGCCCATTGTGTCAGAGGTAATATATTTGCACGAATAGAGGATTAGCTAAAGAATAGAAGGAAGAGAGTTAAGAAAGGAGTTATTTTTAGGGAGGCAACTTGTAGCATTGGAGTGTCTCAGTGAGTAGCGTTCGAGCCACAATTATTTAAAATAAACACTTAGAATGTACATCAGAACATGCACTATGTATATACGCATACATTAGGAAAGTGAATGTACAATAGTCAAGTTTGCAGGAGACACAAAAACAGCTGTGTGAGAATAGTGCAGAGTCTGCAGAGGAATATAGATAGGTGAAGTGAGTGGGAAAAAAAACTTGGCAGATGGACTATAATGTGGGCAAATGTATGGTTGTGGGCTTTGGCAGGAAGAACAGAGGGGCTGAATATTATTTAAATAGAGAAAGACTGTAGAACATGGTAGCACAGAGGAATTTGGAAGACTTCATGGATGAAATACAACAAATGAGAAGTCACACAACAGCTGGTTATAGTCCAACAGGTTTATTTGAAATCTCAAGCTTTCAGAGTGCTGCTCCTTTGTCAGGTGAAGGGTATTCATGAATAACAGGCCCTGCTGGTTATATTGTAAAGCATCCTGTATAGAATTATAAGAACAGCAAAGCATCTCCTACAGAGTAATAAACAATAAATTAATAATTCTATGAAAATGTGCTCCAGACTTTTACAATTTTGTTGCTGCATTAAATTCTGTATTTGGGATAATTCAGTAAAATATTTCACTAATATAGCGGAAATGTTTCATTTTCTGCCAAACAAAAATTGCACTCAGTTTCAATTTCATTTTATTTGAATGACGATTGTCTCTTCAGAACTCAAACATGTATGATTGTAGCAGCAAGCATTCAATTCAAGTACAAGACTGCTACAGCAATTA
Organism: Ginglymostoma cirratum; assembly: GCA_024137785.1. Classification (NCBI taxonomy): domain Eukaryota; kingdom Metazoa; phylum Chordata; class Chondrichthyes; order Orectolobiformes; family Ginglymostomatidae; genus Ginglymostoma; species Ginglymostoma cirratum. The sequence goes on along the minus strand of JAHRHZ010000077.1, from coordinate 7,789,552 downwards.
CTGCCTTCAGTGCTTCAGCACTGTTGTTTTTCTTATGGCTTAGCAACTTGGCAGCAGAAGAGCAGTCAATTTCCACTTATCCCTGCAGGCAGGAAGAGTCTAGCAGTCTGTGGAGGAGCCAGAATGACTGAACACCACAGCCAGCTGCACTCCAGATAAGTAAATGTACACAGCTCCGACATAAATTACTATGGCCTTCTACAGCAGGACACTGACCAGGGCCAGCTGATAAAAGGACAAATGATGAAAAGCTATGCCTCCCCGACTTTTACGTAGAGATTATTTGGCTCTGACACACAAGTAAAGACCTGCTGGAGCCAGCATTTCCTTAAAAACAGTTATGCCCCTCGAAAAAAGCAAATGAACTACTCAAAGTAACATAATTATTAAATAACATTTTATTTTGGTTAGAGAATTAAAAGGGTAAATATAAAAAAAAAATCATTATCAGAAAAATCAGTATGGAATTCACAATAGAGTTTTCAGCATCGACTTTTAGTACAAACCAGCAAAATCCTGCTGTAATCCATATTTAAGGCACCAGAGAGGAAGAGATGCAATTCTTCAATAAAAGATGACTTGTATAAGATGACTGTTTATACAATGTTTGTACTGGGTTATATGGATAAAAAATGTTTGGAGGGATATGGGCCAAGCACAGGCAGGTCGGACTAGTTTAGCTGTGGATTGTGGTCGGCATGGACAGGTTGGACCACGAAGAGTCTGTTTCCATGCCGTATGACTCTTTGATTCTGTAAGTTCAATTCAATTGAAAACAGAAAAATGTCCAAAATACAAATCACTGGCCAAATTTTCTTAGGCAGCCTCCCCCGTCGATGTGTAAGATGGGAAATCATTGGCAGGCTGATTGCCAATGATTTTTGTTCCATCTTAACTGATAGGTGGAAAACTGTGGGCAAGATCCATGTGTATATATGCCCCTGCAGCACAAGGTAAATGGGTAGGAAGCTAGCTGCTGCCGTACCACAAAAATAGTAGGTGTCATGTTCAAGGGGGCTTTTTTTCAAATTCAGGGCCTCGAGCCATTTTAGTAACGACAGCAAGGCTTTCCAAAAAGTCAGGGTTTGGTTTACATGTCAATTCAAATGGAACATTTAGTCCCCAACCACCGAATCCTCATACACCTCACCAGTTCTACCACCCCTACACAATTAATGCCTGGTGTTTCTAAGGTTTTATTCTTCTAGGTTAATAAATTTATGAAAGCTACCCTAATAGGCTAAAACATCCATGACAGTTAAGTTGTAAAAGAAGCAAATAAATGTATTAAATGCAATATTAACAGGTCAACTGCACTGAGTATGGAATGCACTTTGAAGGTTTACATGAACATATAATTCTGCCATTACTTCATGTAATACTTACATTTAATGGAAGTTTAATGGCCCCACATGCACTGGGGCTATTGCTTCGAATCTTTTATTGTCAATTCCCATTGTGTCGTATCCAAAATAATTAATACCGTTATGAGATAGCAAGAACTGCAGGTGCTGGAAGACTGATTCAGTGTGGAGCTAGAAGAGCACAGCAGGTCAGGGCAGCATCAGAGGAGCAGGAAAGTCGACATTTCGAGTCAGGACCCTTCATCAGGTCTGTGGAGGGGGAAGGGATCTCAGAAGTAAAAGGTGAGGTGGGGCTGGGAGAAAGAAGGTGCGGTGGTGATAGGTGGATGTGAGTAAGGGACTGTGGAGAATGGCCAATGGGAAGGGTGGGGCAGATCGGTGAGAAGGAAGATGAACAGGTTGTGTCAGATCAAGGAGGCGGGGATGAGAGGGAGGGCTGGACATGGGATGATGCGGGGGGTGGGGAGATTTTGAAGCTGGTGAACTCTACGTTGAAGTCATTGACCTGTAAGCTCCTGAGGTGGAGTATAAGGTATTTTACCTCCAATTTTCATGTAGCCTCATTGTGACATTGGAGGAGGCCCTAAATACTACCTCAGCTAATCCTAGATAGTCTAAAACTCAGAATCAACATCAGCTGGACAAGAATGAACAGGCAAATTGTGATTGATTATAGACTCAGAACTATATATTAAATGGCAGTCTCAAATAAGATACATCTTACAAATTTGATCAGCATTTACGTTATCAGTCACAGTGGCAAGGTTCTTCCTTGTGAAGAATTTTAGCCCCTCTTCTTCCAGGATTTATCCTGAGTGTTAGCCAAGAGCAACACACAGACAAGCTGATTTCTGAGGAACACAGGCTTTAAAATGGCATATGTTTGTAGAACCTCCTCAACTCCACTTATGATAGTGTTGCTAGTGTAGGTTTACCAATGTCATCTCCAAGTAGCAGGAACTACTGCACCTCCTATTATATTTTCCCACTCTCAGCTTCTGGATCAACCTTCTACCACCTTCAATCCACTACACACTGGGATCATCATCTGAGTCATTTGGCTCCGTGTCCTTTGATATGGTTTCAACCAGTTTTTTCTCTCCCAGAAAATTTGGTTTCCAATCTCAGCTTCAGTCTTAGTTTCTTTTCTCAGTTTCCCTTTTCAATTTCCCCTTCTGATTAGGATGTTTTAAATAAAATACAAACTTTGAAACAACAGATTCAATCACAGCACAAGAATCTTAATTATCCATGTTATAAAAACTGAAGAATAGTCAAGAATGGTAAATAGAACAATAGCTGTCTGGAATTTAAACAAAAACAAATGCTGGAAATACTCATTTGCTCTGGCAGCATTTATGGGGAGAGTAACAAAGTTAATCAGTGGGGGAAAATTATGTAAGAGTAAAATTGCAGGGAACATAGAAACTGACTATAAAAGCTTCTATAAATGTGTGAAGAGAAAAAGGTTAGTACAGTCAAGTCTCAGAAACTGAAGAAATTATAATTGGAAACAAAGAAATGGCAGAAGAATTGAACAAAACTTTTGTTCTATCTTTACAAAGAAGGTACAGAAATCTCCCAGAAATATTAGGAAATCATATTAGGAAAAGGTTCAATGAGAGGGCAGAATTAAAGGAAATAATTATTCTTTAAAAAAAGGGACTGGGGAAATTAATGGGATCAATGATTAACGAAGGGGCAAATGCTGACAAATCAACACAGCCTGGTAATCTACATGCCAGCGTACTAAAGGAAATGGTCCTGGAAATGTTGGATACGTTGATGGTCATCTTCCAAAACTACTGACTCTGGAGCAGTTACTACAGATTGGAGGGTGACAAATGTATCTCCACTATTTACAAAGGGAGGAAAAGGAAAAAACAGAATTACAGACAAGTTAGCCTAATCAGAAAATGCAGAGTCTGGTTAAAAAGATATAATAACAGAACATTTAGAAAGTATTTACAGTATAATATAAAGCAAATATTGGTTTATGAAAGCTAAATCACTTACCAATCTACTGGAGTGTTTTTGTGGATATAACTAGTAGAAGAGATAACAGAGAATCAGCGGATGCGGTGTATTTGGATTTTCAGAAGGCTTTTGATAAGGTTCACCATAAGAGGGGAAAGTTCAAAGCGTAAGGGATGGAGTAATATGTTGGCATGGATCGAGAATTGGTTGGTAAACAGAAAACAGTGAGTGAGAATAAATGGGACTTTTTTCTGAATGAGAAGCAGTGACTAGTTGGATACCATAAGGATAAGTATTTGGGCTTCAGGCAATCATGATGTATATGAATGACCAGAATAAGGGAACCAAATGCAACATTTTCAAGTCTGCTGGTGACATAAAATTGTGTGGGATTGTGAGTTGTGAGGTGGAGGCAAGGAGGTTACAAGGTGATTTAGACATGTTGGGGGAATAGGCAAACACTTAGCATATGTAACTAAATTTCATATTATACACTCTGTGTTAAAAGCAGAAAGGAAGACTATTACTTCAATGATGATATATTGAGCAGGGTGGATGTCCAAAGGGAGCTGGGTGTCTTTGTATACCAGTCACTGAAAGGAGACAGGTAGTTGTGGCAAGAAATTAAGAAAGCAAATAGTATATTGACCTACATTGCAAAAGGATTTGAGTTCAGAAGTAGGGGTGTGTTACTGCAGTTATACAGACCCTTAGCGACCACAACTGGAGTGTTGAATACTGTTTTGTCTCCCTACCAAAGAAAGGATACACTTGCCATTGACAGAGGGCAGCGGAAATTCACTAGCCTGATACCAGGGATGTCAGTACTGTCCTATGAGAAGAGATTGGTTTGACTGGGCCTGCAGTCGCTGTAGTTTAGAAAGATGACAGGAGATCTGATTCAAACGTATAAAATTTTAGATGGGCTGGACAGAAAATGCAGGGAGGATGTTTTCTCTAGTTTGAAAGTCAAGAATGAGAGGACACAGTCTCAAAATCCCGGGTAGACCATTTAAGACTGAAATGAGGAAACCTTTTTTCACTCAAAGAGTAGCGAAACTATGGAATTCTCTACCATTGAAGACTGTGGAATACAAGTTACTGAATATTTTCAGAAAGAGTAAGTCAATTTTTTGGATTTTAAATTCATCAAAGAAGATGGAGAGGAAGCAGGACTTTGGCATTAAGATGGAAGATAAGCCATGATCCTATTGAATGGTGGGGCAGGCTCTAAGAACAAAATAGGCTACTCCCGCTCCTAGCTTCTAGATCTCTATGTTCGCATTTCAAGTTCATGACATTTAACTAAATCCCCCAGTATCAATGTCCCAGGGGTTATCATTGACCAGAAACTGAACTAGACTAGCCATATAGACACAGTGGCTACAAGAGCAGGACAGAGGAATCCTGCAGTAAGTAACTCAACACTTTACTCCACAAAGCCTGCCTGCCCTCTACAAAGCATGAGTCAGGAATGTGCCTGGACGGGTGCAACTCCAACAACGTTCAAGAGCTAGAAGTTGGTTCAGGGAAAGGTAAAGCTTAACGAAAGTTTTGGGTTGCCTACTCTCTATTCCTTGCGACAATGGCATGTTAATAAATTGTTGTCATATCCTTTATACTTCTGGCTTTCTTCACTAACCTAAAAGAATTGCTGACAGTGACAAACCCAACTTGAGTACTGCTTATCATATTGAGGTTAATTACTTTATTAACTGTCAATTCAGAACATTATTTACATCTGTCTCCAGGATATCCACATTCTCACTTCAACCATCCTTTGCAAAAGCTAAGACAAAAAAAAACTTACCTCATATCTTTATTGTAGCCTTCACCCTCCCTAGATAGACTTTCCAGTTTGATCTTGAGTGATTCTACTGTTTGACTGAATTAAAGGGAGAACATTTAGTTACAACTTCTCATGTCTTGATGTTTCAAATATTTCAAAGCCAATATATCACTTACCAAGCATAGTTGCTGTTAATTCCTTTTAAAAACAGAAGGGCTGTAAAATTGCAAAAACAATGTTCAAAGCTCATTCACTTTAAAACTTCAGTGGTCATAGATTTTCCTACAGCCAAATCAAATAAGTTTGAAATTCCAGTACAATAGTTACGATAGTGCTGGGGGCGTGTAAAAGTGCTGCCTGTTTTCCTGTATGGTAATGTTCACATGTGTCTTGTGACTTTATTGGAGTATGGTAAAACATTTTGAGAGCATTCTTGGTGAATAAAAACGGCCAGATAGAAAAATTATGTGGAAGAAGTATTCAGCAAATGACAAACTTAAGACCAGCACATCATTTTCTGAGCGCTCTGCATCTACTCTACACCCATTCAACTGAAGCGACTGAGCGGAAAATAATAATGTTGCAATTGAAATTTTGATCCAAATGTTAAAGAACAAGACACATATTTCCAATACTTATGTAATCATAAGTTTTTATTTTCCAAATGGAATGCATAATAGTTAAAGAAATTTGAAGTTAATTGCTGTGAAATATGGCTTCTCCACTTATGAGTTATACTTGACCATTTATAGCTTGCATTCTTATGATTAATGCAGGAATCGGCATGCAGTAAACATCAACCAGAATATAGAAAGTACAGAAGAGAACCAGAAATGAATCATCATGGCTATTCTGGCTAATACACCATGCAAATTAACATCAGTTTCATTGCATATCATTTGCAATATGCTTCCAGTTGCTAAGACAATCTCTGAAATTCCCTCTCCAGGCCTTTCCATCTAACTGCCTCACACTCCTTCTTAAAATCTTTTTGAACAATCTTTTGGCCGCTTCTAATATCTGCTTTTTGTGTCACGTTTTGTTCGATGTCCTTGCAAAGTGCGTAGGGAAGTTTCATCAGGTTAAAGCCACTTTACAAATAAAAGCAATTGTTGTTGTGTCATCGCCATTGAAAACACTTCAAAGGTTTCCATGTTGAAAGAGGAAATCAATTAATTGAAAAAAAAATTCATGGTGCAGCAAAGACTAAAAGCATTTGATTATCGAAGTGGGTACGGATTGTTTGCTTTATACTGATAATCAAGGTCTCATCTCACAGACAGCCTATCCGAGTATCTCAGTGAGCTATCCTGAAATTTTGGATAATGTCTATATTCTTTACTGTTAATGTGAATAGGGCTTGCATCAGGGGAGCTGGACTACTTTTTAGAATCTTAAATTACTATCTTTTGCTGTTCAGTTGGTAGCACGTTTGCATCGGAACTTATTGAACAAACTAAGTCAGAGAGGATAGCGTTCTTATGATGCACTTGTAGTGTCTCTTCCCCAAGAGCCATAAGGTCTGGATTCAACTCCCACTGCTCCAGTATGCTCAAGAACGGGTTGATTAGAAATATCTAATAGAAAAGTTATTTTCTGGAGTGCTGCAGATTCAGACTCCATTTCCACCTGATATATATCTTTATAACATAGCTCCTTTTGTGCACACTCATTAACCAACCTTAGAGTAAAGGTATAATTAACCCTTTATTCCACATCTTCCTCCACGTCTTTATTCCCAAGGCAATGAGTGCCCTAGTTACACATCTTTCAACACTTCACCCTGACCGCCACCCCAACACAGACTGCCTGACTGTCAGTGCATTGCAGAAAAATGCTGTGAGGGTGGTTCCATTAATCTTCCTGAACATGTACAGGGTTCATTTAGAATAGGCGCACACCATAGTGTTTCTCTGAATATCCTCCACCTTTTTCTTGGCCATTAGTAGCTGTTTTATCAGTTCTTTCTTCCTGAGGATCAGAGTTTGCAGACCATATTTTTAGCAACAGCAAGGCACTCCTGTTTTCTCAAACAATGCCATTTGGTGTTCAGATAAAGTATGATCTCAATTGTTGTAACCATGCCAGCGATGATGGTTCCTCAGCCACACCTTAGTGCCCTTTTACAATAAAAGCAGGTCATTCACCCTATGCCTTTAGTTAAAGGTGTGAGCTTGATTTTCCCTACAATGTTCTGCTTGCTGTCTTATATGTTCATGATCCTGCACCATGATGAAAACACTGCTGCAGGACAAGGGCGACTGGGCCAATCCTCCAGGCAGAATATGCATGCATTCTTCATCATGTAACTAAGCCATGTGGAATTCTTGCAACTTTCTCATTGTAACTGTAAAATAGTGAGTTGATAAAGCTGTGAACACTTTGGGGTCTAGAAAAAGAAATCATCCTTCTTGCTTAGGTTTTGATGAGAACTCTTGAGAAACTCTCAGCAGTAGTCTAGTCTTTCCCCTGCACGTATCTCAGGACCATGCCCTACAACATCGGCCACAATCAAAATCTACGGATTGTGGGAGGCATTTTTGTGAGCTACTTTGTGTTTCATAAGGTTATTAATGGCTTGTGGTCGGTTTCAATTTTACTAGAGTCATAGAGTCATACAGTGTGGAAACAGACCCTTTGGTCCAATTCGTCCATGCTGAACAAGTTTTCTATACTAAACTAGTCCCACGTGTTTGCATATCCCTCTAAACCTTTCCTATTCAAGTTACTGTCCAAATGTCTTTTAAATGCCATAATGTATCTGCATCTACTGTTTTCTCAGATAGTTCATTGTGTGAGCCTCTATGTGAATAGGTTGCACCTCAGGCCCCTTTTAAATCTTTCTCCTCTTACCTTAAAAATATGACCTCTGGTTTTGAACCCTCCTTCCCAAGGGAAAAGACTTTTGATAATCACTTTATTTATGCTCCTCACGATTTTATAAATTGTGTAAGGTCACCCCTCAACTTCCTAGGCTCCAATGAAAACATTCAAGCCAATCCAGCACTCCTTGTAACTTAAAACTTCCAGTCCTGGCAATATCCTTGTAAATCATTTTTTCACCCTCTCCAGTTTAATAATATGCTTCCTACTAAAGAGTGACCAGAACTGTACACCGCACTCCATTAATGAACTCACCAATGTCCTGTACAACCTCAACATGATGTCCCAATTCCTATACTCTAAGGTCTAAGCAATGAAGACAAGTGTGCCAAATGCCTTCTTTACCACCCTGTCTACCTGTGATGCAGCTTTCAAAGAACTGTGTACCTGAATCCCTAGGTCTCTCTGTTCAACAACACTACCCAGGGCCCTACTGTTAACTGTGTAAGTCCTGCCCTTGTGTGTCTTGCCAAAATACAATACCATGCATTTATCCAAATTAAAATCCATCTGCCACTCCTCAGCCCATTGGCCCACTTTGATCAAGATCCCTTTGTAAGAGTAAATAACCATCTTCACTGTCCACTATACTGCCGATCTTAGTGTCATTTGCAAATTTACTAAACATGCTTCCTAAAATCTCATTCAAATTGTTTATATAAATGACAAACAACAGTGGAGAAAAATCAGTCTCCTCCACCACCCTCTGTGTCCTCCTGTCAAGCCAATTGGCAAACTCATAGAATCCCTAGAGTGTGGAAACAGGCCCTTCAGCCCAACCAGTCCACACTGACCCTCAGAGCATCCCACCCAGACCCATCCCCTTTTAAACCCCTAATCTAGACATCCCTTGAACAATGTGGGCAAATTAGTGTGGTCAATCTATCTAACCTGCATATCTTTGGACTGTGGGAGGAAACTGGAGCACCCAGAGGAAACCCACTTAGGCATTGGGAGAATGTGCAAACTCCACACAGACAGTTGCCCAAGGCTGGAATTGAACCCAGGTCCACTGGTGCTGTGAGACAGCAGTGCTAACCTCTGAGCCACCATGCCACCCTAACTCTTCCTGAATCCCATGTGATCTAACTCTACTAATCAGTCTTCCATGCGGAACCTTGACAAAGTCTTTACTAAAGTCCACGTAGACAACGTGGCCCTCCTTTTAGTCACATCCTCAAAAAACTCAATCAAATTTGTGAGACATCATTTCTCCTGTACAAAACCATGTTGACTGTCCCTAATCAGTCTTTGCCTCACCAAATGCATCCAAGTCTTATTTCACAGAATCCCCTCCAACAACTTTCCCACATGGACATCAGACTCAACGGTTTATAGTTCCCAGGCTTCCCCTTCCCAGCTTCCTCAATTTGTAGGCCTAAGATGTCGTCAGAGAATTTCTCAGATGGCCTAGTCACTGCGAGTACCTCTTTCGCAATAATATTGTCTCTTTGTTCTATGTCTTTTAGACTCTGGAAGAATTATAGTTTGGCAGTCTGATTCCATTATGTTGGATCTAAACCAAGGCAATACTTGCCAATGATTTATCCATTGCTGTCATAGTTGGAAAGTCAGGATCATTATGTGCAAAAACCTTGAACATAATGAGCATCTCTTTGATTCAGACAAAGGAGTGCTGATGATGCTCAGTAAAACACAACACCTGACCTTGCTTTAAAAGTGGCCTGAGAGCCTTGGGTGGGGTTTAAGAAACTTCTCACCCAATTCATCTCTCAGATGAACAGTTGGAGTTCCATGATATTCTTGCGGGGTAGAAACATACTGACAGCTTCTGCATTTTGTAAGACTGTTGTGCTTACTGTCTAAAAAAGGTGGCCGAAAAATTTAGCCATTGCTTTTGTGAATTCATCTCGTCATTAACTGTGAACCTAGTATCATGTAACTTTCTCAAGATCTCCTCATCCTGTTGGCATGTTGGGATTTATGGAAACATGAATGGGAATGTCGTCCATTTGCCATTGATACAGTCCATATTTTCTAATATGGTGATTATCATCGGCTGGAAAACATTGAGTGATGCCAAAGGGCTGGACATTAAACAATAATGTCCAGGGAGTGTTATGAACATCATGAGCAGTTTGAAATGCTCTCCTAAGCCACTTGGTGAAGCTTATGCAAGTTTGGTACACTCTTGTCCATAGATGGCATTGGATGTACCACTTCTTGTACTGTTTTATTCAAACATATGTTGAGTCAACAAAAATTTGAATGCATCCATTCAGTTTAAGAACTGGGTGAAAGACCAAAGTGTGACAGAATCAGTTATGACTCTGGAAATAACATCCCATTAGTGCATGGCCACCATCTCTTCTTATTCCTTGTTTTTCAGTGGGTTTGGGTCCGTTCTTGAAGTGAACAAGCAGATAGGTTTACTTTGTGTGATATGATGCCCAACGTTCATGTTCTCTGGGACTTTAAAGCCATTTTGGAATTGCTTTTTAAACCCATTGCTGATTCTTGACTGACAATTGTGTTTACTTTAAGAAGAATTTTGTGGATAATTCAGGTGCTCCTGCATAACATGGCTGGTTATGAATAACATAGTGTTTCAATCAATCAGTTTCAATTATTTCCTGGATATTGGTAAGACCTCATCTGGAGTACTGTATATAATATTATTGTCTTTATGTTAAGACTTACACAAAGCTGTTCAGAGAAGCTTTACTAGAACAATACATGGAATGGGGAAGTTTTCTTATAAGAACAGGTTGGCGAGGCTAAGCTCATATCCATGGATTACAGCAGAGTAAATGATGATTTGGTTGAAACATATGAGGGGTTGAGACAGGTTGGATTTTGAAAGAATGTTTCTTCTTGTAAGAGATTGCAGAACTATAGAGCACTGTCTAAAAGAAAGAAGTGCAGTGAAATGTTATCTCACAGAGGGTCATAAATCTTTGGAACACTCTTTTTTACAATGATAGGGGGCGCAGAATCATTGAATCATTTTAAAGCAGGGGTACATAAATGCTTGATTTGCAAGGGAGCGAAAGGTTATCATGAGTAGGTGGCAATGTGGAGTAACCAGATCAGCTCCGACGTTGAGATAACAAGGTGTAGAGCTGGATGAACACAGCAGGCCAAGCAGCATCAGAGGAGCAGGAAGGCTGACATTTCGGGCCTAGACCCTGCCTGGCCTGCTGCATTCATCCAGCTCTACACCTTGTTATCTCAGATTCTCCAGCATCTGCAGTTCCTACTATCAGCTGTGATGTTACTGGATGGCTGTGCAGGCTCAAAGAGCTGGATGGCTTACTCTTGGCCCTAATCTATATGTTGGTATGTACTTTGCTCTGTTCTGTATTGTTGCATTGCAAATTCAAATCAAAGCAAGGATCAGTAGCCCTTTGGAGGTGTGAACCATCTAAGCAGTTATGCTACTTCTATCACTATCCTACCATCTGTAATTATGGACCTGGAAACATTAGGCGAGGGAACAAAGCCAAACAACTGCAGATGTTAGAAATGTTAGATGAGATCTGTTTAAGTTTCTAAAATTTGCTGAAGTTAAAAAGCTCACTAATAACATATTAATATGTATTTCGGGTTCTTGTTGCAAAATTATATCAGGAAAATGCAGTCAGCCATTTTCTGCCCATAACTTTTAAAAGAACTGAAGAGTTATGTTGCAAAGTTGGGTGAAGTATTTGTGGATTGGAAGGCAGGACATTAGAATTTGATGTTTGTCAAATATTGGTGTTTATACAAGGTTAGGTGGCGAAGGGTGGGAGGGAAGCATTGCGTGGTCCCTTTAAAAGATTGTGCCTTCCAATGCTTGGAGATGACTGTGATTAACTTGAAAGTTTGCAAGTACAGACAGCACCTGAATTGAAACATTTGTACCAAAAGGCCATACCATTAGCAGCTAAGCAGCATTTCTACCAAGACAACAGTTCTTTGAATTTAGCCAAACAACTTGAATCAGGCATTTCGGTACCAAAAACCTGTCAAATTTGAATCCGATGGTTTTGACAACCTAGGACCAATCCAATTGTAAGAATTGTCATTGGGGTATAAAAGACAGGGCAGTTGGAAAATTGGCAAAGCTAACTGCCACCTTCTAGAGATAACAGCTCTCAGTTCTAAGAGAAAGCACCATCTATTCACAATACTACCATGACACTCCCTAGCTAAGAATCCTGACGAAAAATTCACAGAGAAAGCATTCCTGACAGAAGAATCGACAGAGAAGACGCAGAACATTCTGGAAGATATAACCTGGCTGTAATTTCAAGAGACTAAATTCTACTGTTTTGTCCTATAAGTGGGACAAGTGTTTATTAGAACCAGCATACCATTAGAATCTTGTGTTAATAAGGGATTTGTTTGGTTTATTAATAGTTTAGTTAATTTGTTCACTGTTAGAGTTAGGTAAATAAATTGTTACTTGTTGATTGTAAAGTGAGTATCAGGAATTTATTTGATTTAATCACTAGAAGTTGCTGAAAGACAAGTTACATCCCTTTTCACACTCCTTTTAACAGATTATAAGACGAGGTGCTCCTGTTTGGGTGTTTTGGTTTTAGTTCTCAGAGGTAGGTCAACCTTCACTATATAACAGTTACCCCTAAAATATTTTAAGGCAGGGATGTATTGCTTTGTCTTTATTCAGTGCAGGTTATAAAAGCATTCTTCGTTTGACATTTACAGTGTGATGATGTGTTCATTGTAGTTGGTCAAATAAACTTTTAAGATAGATTTACAAGATCGTATATTATCAGGTGATCCAGTGTATGAAATACATATTGATTTCCATTGAATTCCTTTTCAGCTTGTATCTCCTTTATGGAATTACATTTTAGTTTTTATTCAATCAGGTGTGTGTACTTATGTGCTGGATGAGCACCGAAAAAATTATTTGGGTGTCCAACATTGGGAATGTTCAACAGTAGCCTCAAGATATCTTATACAATTCAACAATATTTCTCTTCATCGTTAGCTCGGTATATGAATCCAAAACCAAGAATCGTTTTCATTTTATACGGCATTTTCTACCTGCGTAGTCACCTTTAATGCCCTGAGCGTCTGCTCACCAACTTCTATCCTTTCCTCCACACTTAATATTTTAGTACTTAAAGTTTCTTATTATTTTTCCAAGTTATATTTCTTCACATTTTTTATATCAATTTTTATCTGTGAACTATTTGCCAACTCAACCAGCTTGTCCATGTTATCCCTCCAATATATTTTCATCACCATATTTTTATCTAATTCTATAACTCTTTGGTTTAGTCATGTAGTTTTGAATTGAATTGAATCAATTTTTGTAACGGATTGTCAATATAAAATACAGTGAGAGGTTTATACCATCGCCATGAATTGGCCCCATTATCATTAACTTTAAAGGAAATAAAAAATAAAGCACGATATCTTAGACAGAGTTCAACATTTCCTTCTCTGTCGCTACAGACCTGCTCCAGGCTTCAACAGCCCACGCCATGCCACTGCCAGAGTGCCACTCCAGGCTACACGGACTGGCCAACTCTGTAGCCATGATGCCTCTGAAGACACCGCCACTGTGGACCCCATCAAATCCACCTTCCTACCGAAGAGCTGTCTTAAGAATGTAGTTTAAGCAAAAAACTGACAAAAGAAGAAGGAGAAAAAGAGGAAAAGAAAAAGAAAAGCAGATGAAGAGGACAAACCACATACAGGAGCCTGGATGCTATCTACACTGCTACCACTCTCTTAAGTTTTATTGCAAGCCTAGGAATCTATGGACCAGGGTTAATAATCCAGACAACATGAGTTTAAATATCACCATGACAATAAGTTAGTGATGTTAATTTGGTGTTTAAAAATTTGGAAACTAAACTAACTGCAGCAGTAAGATTTAGTATTTTCGAGTTATTAACAAGAGCGTAACAGATCGCTAAGGCCCCTTTTTATCTTTGCCTGATATTGTTTATACATGACTCCAGTCCCAGATCAGTATGATTAACAGCTCTCTGAAGTGACCTAATGAAACCCTCTGCAGTTTCAAACAGTGGCAGAAATATGTTTCAAGTAGAAGGCGTGACACCATCTCCATAGCACAACTTAGGATAGGTCATGGGTGCCAGCCTTGCCAATGTCATCCACAAACTGTGAAGTAGTTAAAAGACAAATTCTAAATCCAGATTGTTTATATTTAGTGAATAGAAACAAATGCAGCGGAAACCCCTTTGTCTGTCCTATTACGGTCCACTGTGTCAGCGGGAGCTGGAACAAGAGATGGAACATTTAACGAACATCTCCTCGGAGAAGGAGAGAGTTTCCATTGGTGCACCATCATATCATTCCCCTGCAGCAGTCAGTAGCCCAGAAATCCTCACATCAGTTGATACCTGTTCAAGCTTTGATTCAGGGGCTCAATTGACCTACCCAAGTGGCAGATGGAAACTGTAAGCAGGAGTGTAAGCCTACCAGTCCTCTGGAGTCAACAAAAATGCAATAAATGCTGGAGATATAATATATGCAAGGAGCTATTTGGTGGAACCGTCGGTGTAACCATACACAGTTGATGGAAGGGTCTTTCCATGTAATGAGCACTGCCATGTTTTTTGTATATCCAAGTGTGGCCTCCTCCACTGAAAGATTGACAACCATTATGGAGAGTCAGCTTGAGAAGAGTATCCAGTGGATGCTGGAACTGCATACAGTCCTGCAGTTTGTTCTTGAGCACTATGCCAGAATAGCAAGGTGAGAGATGTACGAGGCATCTCAATTCTCCACAGATTCTTGTACCACCCAGGGCAGCAGGGAAATACAAGTGTAACTTGCAAAGAAGGGAAAGTACTTCTGTGTATTACTGTGTCGTGAGCCTCATGTGTCACATTTAGCCTTACGTCTAAACCTTGGAATCCTTCATCATGCATCACCCGGTGAGAATTAGCATCTCCTGCATCTGAGGGTTGGTGTCAGGGAGTTCTGTCTGTCAAAAGAAGCTCCTTAGTCTCCAGTGCCTCAACTTGCTTTGATAAAAAAAGGGCAGTGCAGGAGCCCCTCATTATGGTGGTGCCCTCAAAGCCTCAGGCAGCCAGAAGAGAACCAGCAAGGTCATTCCAGGCAACAGAGCTGCAAGGTCAGCAGCCTCACCTCCAGCTTTGTTTCAGTAGGAAAATAAGCCACTTGTAGGACCACACAGAAGAAATATGTGAAGATTACTCATCTGCACTTGGGGGATTCAAGTCACAAACTATTAAACCTCATGTTCTTGCTGCTTTAATTAATGTAATGGTATGACAGCTCCTGCCACTCTTGCTGCCCTTTGGGGGCCTCTGTTCTTCCCCGTATCCCCCAAAGAATTGTGTAAGGCCTTACACCATTTGCCATCATGATTTCCCTTCATGCTGTGCCACATGCAGCCGGTCTTAGCGCGATGGAATAGTAAACAAAGGAAGCAAGCCTAGAGCTGCAGAAGGGTGAGATTTTAATGGCATGACTCCAACAGGCTGTAAGGGTAAATTGATATTTCTGTGTCTTAGCTCATCCCATATTTTCTTATTTCACATTATCCGTAACCTCCCCACATTGCAGTGCCAGGTTGCACAATGCGTAGCAGATCACCACAAAATGTGAAACCTTCGCGAGGTCATACACAACCTTGATGCATTGATGCACCACAGACTGCAAGATCCCACACATATTTCTAGTGCATAGCTGAAAAGATAATAAAGTGTAGAAATTCAATATAACAGTAATCTTCAGCACCACTGTGCTGGGTCTCCTCATGTCTCAGAGGCCTAAGCTTGATGTGCAGACTAGCTACAGCTTAGTGACAGCCTCCCAAAGAGGTGCAAATTTTCTAGAAGCTACTGCTCAGACATTTGAAGATAGCTTTTATTTAAAATTTGTTCATGGGGAGTGGGCATTGCTGACCCTGGGCTTTCATTTATTACCAATCCCTAGTTGCACAGAGAGTAGTTTGGAGTCTACAACTACATTGCCGTGGATCGGGAGTGACATGTATGCCAGAACAGATAAGAGATTGCAGGGGCACCTCCCCAGTCAGCCAAAGAGAACCAGCAATGTTGCTAAACTTGTTAAGTTTTTCTGGCACTTTTTGCTTTTATTTCTGATCTCCAGCATCCACAGTATTTTCCTTTTATTTGTAGCAACATAAAGGTGTTGCATTTTTGTCCTGCTGCCTACCATCCTGATATTCCTTCCCTTTCCATCATCGCCTTTTGAGCCTTCAGCCTGTCCCCAAAGAGTCTGGAAAATGTAACTTATGCCTTAACCTAATAAGGGAGTTCAAGCCATCTCTGCCAAACCAAAGCAAGGCGTCTATAAACACGGGAACACTCTCTTTATCCTGGAGTTCAAGCTTACATCTTCAAAATCACAGCAGACAGCAGAAACCTCCTCTGACTCACTGCAGTTCCCTGTGAAGGAGGACAAGACTGTCCTTAAGAAGAGCCAACAGGCCACATCATGTATTATTACCACACAAAGCTCTAACCCCAGCTCAGTGCTCAGGAAGCCGACAGCAGATCAATGTTCAAGGCCTCCTACCGTCCCTCGACCTCTTCATCTCTAACTGCCATCGTGACATCAATCGCCTCAACCTCTCCACCCTTCTCACCCACTCCAACCTCTCCCCTGCAGAACATGCAGCCCTCCACTCCCTCCGCTCCAATCCCAACCTCACCATAAAACCCGCAGACAAGGAAGGTGCAGTTGTAGTATGGCGCACTGACCTCTACATTGCCGAGGCCAGGCACCAACTCTCCGACACCTCCTCCTACCACCCCCTTGATCATGACCCCACCACCAATCACCAAACCATCATCTACCAAACCGTCCACAACCACATCACTTCAGGTGACCTCCCACCCACAGCCTCCAACCTCATCGTTCCCCAACCCCGCACTGCCCACTTCTATCTCCTTCCTAAAATCTACAAACCTGACTGCCCCAGTCGACCCATTGTCTCCGCCTGCTCCTGCCCCACTGAACTTATCTCCACCTACCTCGACTCTATTTTCTCCCCCTTGGTCCAGGAACTCCCTATCTACGTTTGTGACACCACCCACGCCCTCCACCTCCTCCGGAACTTCCAATTCCCCGGTCCCCAACACCTCATCTTTATCATGGACGTCCAGGCCCTATACACCTGCATTTCCCATACAGATGGCCTAAAGGCCCTCCGCTTCTTCCTGTCCCGCAGGCCCGACCAGTTCCCCTCCACTGACACCCTCATCCGCTTAGCCGTACTCGTCCTCACCCTCAACAATTTCTCTTTCAATTCCTCCCACTTCCTACAGACAAAGGGGGTGGCCATGGGTACCCGCATGGGCCCAAGCTATGCCTGCCTCTTTGTAGGTTATGTGGAACAATCCCTCTTCTGTAGCTACACTGACCCTAAACCCCACCTCTTCCTCCTTTACATTGATGACAGTATCGGCGCCGCCTCATGCTCTCACAAGGAGCTCGAACAGTTCATCCACTTCACCAACACCTTCCACCCCAACCTTAAGTTCACCTGGACCATCTCTAATACCTCTCTCTCCTTCCTGGACCTCTCTGTTTCCATCTCTGGCAACCACCTGGAAACCGATCCTCCCTGGACTGACCTATCTCCTCCCTAACTCTCCACCTACACTCACCTTTACTGGCTCCATCCCCGCCTCTTTGACCTGTCTGTCTCCTCTCCACCTATCTTTTCCTCTATCCATCTTCTACCTGCCTCCCCCCTCTCTTCTTATTTATTTCAGAACCCCCTTCCCCTCCCCCATTTCTGAAGAAGGGTCCAGGCCCGAAACGTCAGCTCTCCTGCTCCTCTGATGCTGCTTGGCCTGCTGTATTCATCCAGCTCTACACTTTGTTATCCCACATCAATGTTCAGGCCAGTTTTCCAATCAGCTAAATGAGGAGGTAATACCAAATCTGTTTGTGCCCTAAGGATCTATGGGCAGAACCTGAAACTCAGCCCTCGTGGCCTAAAAACAAGGACAAATTCATCGCTCTAGATGTTTTAATATACTTCATTGGTCTCACTTGGGATGATTTGATGTTGTTTCACATTTAACTGAATAGAAGCCTGACCTGAATTATGTGGCTGCTGTCCAGCCCAAAGCTTTCCATTTCTCCTTTCCCAAGTTCTGCTCAGAATCCATTCGATGCAAAATACTTCATCCGATATGCAAGGAGCTCTATAGAAGCTTAAACAATTGTCATCTTGGACTGCTGTTATTCCACAGAGTACTTCATCTAAAGAGCATGGCTAATTGACAAAACTCAGTGCAAATAAAAGTAGAGGCCAAGTCTGGCTGTCTGAACTAAGACTGTGATTTGAACTGAAGCTCTTTGATCAGGAATCTGGCATTTCAGCTGCTCCACATACTCTTTAAAGTAGACTCTTAATTGTTATATTTGTCATATGGTTTTATGACTTGCAATTTTTTGAATAAGACCATAATTCACATTGTTGGAAATTTGAATTATATCAACAAAGAGCAAATATCTGCCAAACTCATAATGAATATTCACCCTCACTCATTCATCTTTTTTTAAGGATTGTCACATCACAAAATTGCTGTGTGCTGAAAAATATCAAAGATAGCAGTTAAAGAATGAATTGAAAACAAGTTTTAGCATTGGTGGCAATGAAACTAACAATTTCCGATGAAGGGTCTAGGCCCGAAACGTCAAGTTTTCCTGCTCCTATGCTGCTGCTTGGCCTGCTGTGTTCATCCAGCCCCACGCCTTGTTATCTCGGATTCTCCAGCATCTGCAGTACCTTTTATCTCTAATACTCATCTGGTTCATTAGTGTCCTTTAGGGAACAAAATCTGCTATCCTCTCCTGGTCTGGTCCACATCTGTCTCCAGATACAGAGCTCCTAGCATCCCTCTGCATTGGCCTAACAAGTTACTCTGTTTTTGGGCAATTAGAGATGGGTAACAAATAACGGCCTTACTGGTGATGCCCACATCCCATGAAAATAAAAGGTTTCCATATTTTAGTGCTGAAAAAAACATGATAATTCAAACATCCTCACCTCCCTACAATCTGTTTTCAATTAACTTGAAAAAAATATAAACAGAAGCTTGGTGAGTCTACCTGGATATGAAATATGATGTGGAAAACACAGCAATAGCTCGTTCTTCTGTCCTGTTCAAAAATAAATCTTGAATGTATTCGTAGCTACACGACCAACCAATTTATAATTATCAAGTTCATGATGGTGCTCATTCCACTTTAACCAAACTTAATATGAAGGTACATGAGCTGCAATAAGGAATACACTTGCGCCATTTTTGAATTGCTTGTGAGTTATGGTTTGCTGTCACAATGGCAACATTTTTGCTAAGCAGAGCCAACTTAAATAAGAACATAGGAACAGGAGTACGCCATTCAGCCCCTCCAGCCTGTTCCACCACTCAGTGAGGTCCTAGTTGATCTGTGGCCTAACTCTATGTACTTGTCAACCATTTAGCACCCTTTTCTCCTCTAGTATAAATTTTTGTGAATGTTTGAACTTTGTCATTCTTGCATTTGCCTTGATGAGTCCAATATGGAAAGCTTTGACAATATTTCTTACTTTTCAAACAATAAAAAAAAATCATAACACATTAAAGCCATATATTTTTAAGAAAAAACTTTTTAAACATTGACAGTCTTTTAGCAAAGCTAAAGAGAAAGGAAAAGGAGAAGCAAGTAATAATGAAGTAAAGGAATCCAAATGTGGAGATATGAGATCAAGTCTTAATGCGCAATTCAAAGGAGCGTGTGTTTGATGGTTGGCAATATAAAGGCATGAGGTGGTTGTAAGACGGGTTGCTGTCTTTTATGTAACAGCAGATTTTGTACTTTGAACAATGCTAGCACAGCTAGTGTGGTTGACCCACAAATCTATCCTCACATGCCGCACCTTGATTACTCCCAATTGCTAAACCCATTGCAGGTGCAATAAAATCAAACGCACTGAGTTCATTCATGCTCTGGGATCATCTAGAGGTTAACATTGCACTCTGGGATTTTACTTGCAAACATACCTATAGATTTGGAAGTTACATCAAGGAAGGGATTAACATGTAGCTTTTAATTAGATTATTGAAATTAATAAAATAGTGAACAGAAGTATTTCTGCTCTTTAAAAATTCTGCAAACAGTTGTCATAATAAATTTACTACTAATGTCACAAAATGACAATTAAATGACATTTCCATACTTCAGTACAACTGTAATGAAAAGTAAATTAATAAACCAAAGTCTCAAACTAATATGGAAACTAGTTCATGTCTATAGCAGGAGAGAGACCTGAGCAAAGCAAACAAGGAACATTAAAAATGAGACAGTAAGAACTGCAGATGCTGGAGTCAGAGATAACAAAGTGTGGAGCTGGAGGAACACAGCAGGACAGGCAGCATCAGAAGGAGAAGGGAAGTTGATGTTTCGGGTCAGGACCCTTCTTCAGAAAATGATAATATTCTGTGTGTGCTGGAAGGGTTTTACAACATTCTAATAAAATTCAGTTTGAACCTACAGTCCACATTTTTATTTTCTGTTTCCTGTTATTTTTATCAAGACTGATGAAATCATTGGGATTGTGTTGGTTCTAAGAAATGTGTTTCCAGAGTCAATAGGGATGGGTTATTGTAATCATCAGACGGTCAAAATATTCTGTTAAACAGAGCTTAATTCTTAGAAAATTAAAATTCCAGTCAAAATAGTAAGCAAAATATTTTAATTTTCTATGACGTTCAGTCCTGATGTGTTATGGGATAAAGATGCTGACTGGCGATCACTTGCTCCATTTTGTACACCCTTGGAAACATTTTTGTCTTCAGCATTACAATGGTGAAGATCAATGATGGAATATAAAATGATCTGACTCTATGAAGGCTGTGAGATCTGAATCACAAGATCATAACTCAAGCAGCAAAGATGAAAATCGACACTAAGTCATCATCTAGCACTCTCAGGGAATCCAGAGATAAAATCAAAGCAGATGTTCCTCTGCTATGAGCTTTTACGTGAATATTGGAAGAGCAACCTCAATACAGCAATTTGAATTTTAAGATTTCCCATTGCAGCCATCCCTGTAGCCTGTGAACGAAATGCCAATTTTAGCTAAACTGTGGGGTAATTTATCCTCTGGCTTCACTGGGTTAAAAATAAATAAACTTGTATTGCTGGTGTTCAACAGAGAGAGAGGGAGATATTTACATATCATCAGCCTGTACTAGATTGAAATGAAACCCTGGAGGTGAAAGCCCGTCCGCTAATAAACTGTAGTAACTTTTTGATTAACTGAATATGCTAGCCCAAGATAATTTAGATGAATAGTCAGTTAGCAGTGTAGAGCTTGAGCTTTGCTGAAATTTACTCAGCTTCAGACTGTTCCTGATCACAGGTTACACATATGGAGGTCATTCAAAGACAATGCTCATAGCTAACAGCAGAGCCCGGCCTCCAACCATTTTGACATTGGACCAAGGTTTCACACTGTCAAAACTGTGTTCTTGTCAGCTTGGTACAACTGCCCTATGATTTCAAAAATCAAATCAGGCACAGGCATCTTCCACTTGCTGAAAGAAAGTGACCTGCAATGTCATGACCTTGACAGACAGTCTTAAAAGTAACAAGACCCAAGCACCACACTGCCACCATCACCCAGGAATTCGAGCACGTCAACATTGATATTGCTGTCCTAAGTGCAGTTTTTCAAGCACCAGCTGCCCTTCATGTGGCACAGTTTACATCACACACATTCAACTGAACAGAACCCATTGATCTTGAGTGGAAGCCAATCAATCTCAAGCCCAAGCAACTGCTTGAGGTGGTTGACATGAGGTAAGTGTCTTAGCCTTCCTTCAATGTGCACGGGTTACTTTGTCATGACAGATAGATCAATTCATTGTAACTAAGCAAAAATTAAAAGAATGGTGGAATTTATATTTCACATGCTAAATGGTCTCTTTATGGATTGATGAAAATTAACTTGATGCAAGCCCAGCAGATAAAATACCAAACTTCTATAAAATTATAGACCAAAATTGGTTTTGCTATGTTGAAGTTTGAAAAATGATGCTATCATTGAATATTATGTGTAATTATTGCTGTGGATAAAATCCTACAGCAAGTTTGTATAAGAATGAAGCTCCTATAGTACAGGATAATACTTACAAATGCAGCGGTCACATCTGTCTGGAGAGCTTGGGATGATTTACTTAGGGAGGAACCTGATCAGAGAGGGATAGAGCCTTCTGCTCTCCACTGATCAAAGACGATGCTGTGGTGGTTATAGAATGACTTTTTAAGCAGCCAACTGTGAAAAGAATGTGACGTGATCAATGTTACAAAAACTTTCACACAAGTTAAATTGATGTCACATTTGAGCCATTAGTGTATAATTCCTTTTTAAAAGGTAGTTTCAATACGTACTGGCTTGTTAACTCAATAGCTATTATACTCACTACCAGGCTTTATAAATGGGTCTCTGAAACATGCTTTGGCCTTGGGGAAATTTTAATCTTCATTTTCAGTACTGACGTGGAGTGTTTTGAAGATGAAGGTTTGAAATTTGTGAGGGGCCGTGGGGAGGGTTGGGGGTTGGGGGGGAAGCAGCTCCTGTCCTCCAAAACGAAAGTGGTTTGGAAGCTAATCTAGCATCTTGCAAGCGCGCAACGCAATCCCAGACTGCTTTTAGTGGGCAACATTGTCTCATTACAGGATTTCCACCTCTTGGGAGCTGCGGCTTCATCCCCATCAACATCAGAGATAAATAGTGGGTGCTGCTCGGACCTAAGAGGCCTGAGGAGGAACATGGCTGCCCTGGGAAGGTTTAATATTACAGAGGAATTCTGTGGTTACCCACAGAATGAGTGGTTACTCATTCCTGCCCAACTTTCCATGCTGCCGCATTTTATCACGGACAGCGTATTATCAAGCTTTAAATAATGACATTGAACTTTGGCTCTTTCTTTGTACAGAGGGACAGTGTGGGAACTGACAGCCCAGCCACTCTCCATATTAGATTTCAATTTATTTATTTATTGTCACTGTATTACAAATACAGTGAAAAGTGTTGTTTGGTTTCCCCACTCTTCCATGCCATCTTGAAACACATAAAATGAAGCAAAACACAGAACATAGAGCCAGAAAATACAGCAGTAGAGTTTATCTTTACATTTCCTTCTTGTCTCGGGCTCTGGGTCTCAAATACAATCATCGCCTGCACTGCTTCTGCCACCACTGTGTCTTAGCTGAACCGTCGTCGCAGCTCCAGGCTCCTCCACCCCCACGCTGAGACTGCTGTGCCTGAGCCACAGCCAACCATGGGCCTATGGAGATAAAAGGTACTGCAGATGCTGGAGAATCCAAGATAACAAGGTGTGGGGCTGGATGAACACAGCAGGCCAAGCAGCATCATTTCCTGCTCCTATGATGCAGCTTGACCTGCTGTGTTCATTCAACCCCACACCTTGTTATCATGGGCCTATGGACATGTTTTGAGGGGAGTACGGGGGTAAGGAGAATGGTGACGGACTGGTCACCCATCCGATTTCACGTGCCCTGCACATGGCAGGGACATGCAATGTCCAACCCCTGCACTCAGATAACAGAGTGCCCCAACAGTGAAACATCAGTCGTCATGAATTCCTGTTCATCTTGCTGTTTGGCCTATCAAATCTTTCTCAGTTAATAAGAACATGTTACAGATTGTTTAAAAGGCTTGTTTCAATAACTGACTTATGTGTACTGCGTGTGTTGTCACCGCTGTACATATTGAGTTGCTGAATACAGGACATGTTCAGGAGTGTAATAACGAAAAGTCTTTTATGTTCCTGGCTAATAAAGTCAAAGCTATGCAATTAAAAAAATTATAAACAGCAATGATGGAATGTAGGTTTGCCCATGTGTAAAAATAGTGGAAATAAATGGAGTGGCAGTGTTATAATTTTAACTCTGTTTACAGTAGAAGCATTAAGGAATGTGAGGGTGGAAATGTAATATATACAAAACAATGGACTGATGTTGCATGATACAACCCTGCAGCAGTTCAGGCCTCAGTTTCCTACTGGAGGATGTTGCAAGAGATTGAGAGGAAGTCGGGGAGACTCATCTTAGACGTCGATTTTCCTCCCTGACGAGATCAGCTCTGGAAGTGTGGCTAGGCAGGGCTTCCAACCACCCAGATGAAGCCACATTGACTCTGGTGTCTCGCGTAGGGTCAGCTGCATTTTAAAAAAAAAGTCTCTGATTGATGCTCACAAGCATGTGTGAGGTGGTGAGGATATGTGGAGGAGGGGTGAGGATGGCATGTTCCCGCAGGATTTAACTGACTGCAGTAGCTTAAAGGGCTGAGCTCCGTAAGGAACCTATTTTTAGCATTCAGGACAAAGAATAGTTGTTCAATGTTTGACGGTGTGGCTTAGGGTACAGGGCTTCCCTGTCTTTATAGGGATTAGAAAAATTAGGATAAGGCAGGAAGCTCTGTTTGAGACAAGGAGCAAAAGGCAGTGTAATGGCCTTTGAAACCCATTCATACTTTCCAAGATTGTGTTAAGCACATTTATTACTTGCAATCATGCTCCTCTCCCTCAACTGAAGGGCTTCAGGAGTTAATCATTCAAGATTAGATTAGAAAGTTCCTTGGAGCCCTCCAAGGCTTCAAGTGTGAGTGTTACTTCATCCATAACCTTAAATTCATGAACCTTGCGAAAAGTTTCGGATCTGACGCCTGGGTTTGACTGTATCTTTCACCAATCAAAAGGCATTCTCATGTTTATACATTCCTCCAAAGTGAAAAGGGTACTGATAACTACAGAGAACATTTGGTCACAGGTGGTGGTCCTTCAACATCCAGTCTCACATTTCTCACAAGGAGGGAGACAGGCAGACAGAGATTGGAAGGTTGGAGCAGTCATGCCAACTATAGGGCTATTATACAATTCTGCTTCTCTTCCTTCTCATTTTCTGAGACGTAATTGGTTAGCAAACAATGCTATGAAATACTTGCAATCCACTTTCAGTGAAACAAACCAACTATTGTTTAAAGCTTTAGGACTCTGGAAAAACCCTGAAATGATGTCATGAAGCTGCTTTTCATTGGGCATAAAAATACAGTGTGAGCAAAGTTAAAAAAAGGAAGAAAGAAACATGGGGAGAGAGATCTTGGTGAAAAATTGAGTCTATTCATATGAAATTTAAAAACATATGCAGAGGAGCATCTAGAATTTACCGTCTAGCATTGGACAGTAGGGTGCATGGAATAGTTTAATTCAAGAGTGTAACAGTAAGATGAAAGCCTGGTGTATCACTGAATATATGTCTTGTACGATCTAATTTTAATGTGTAACAAAGAGTGTTATAAATAAGCTCAATTCTTGACCTTATCTTCTTCTGGCCCAGTCTGTTTTGAACCAAATTCATGGATGTAGATGTAAAACCACATAACAGAAGATATTGCCAGTGATGGGATCCCCCGTCTGGAAAATTATAACTGCAGTCAAGGTCGAGGAACAGACCTGAAATTCTTTGGAGAAGAGCAGAACTGAAAAAGTCACTTCTTCCCAAAACCCATTTGTACAACTTTAAGACAGAAAAGCCACGGAGCTGAACAGCTGCTTTGAAGGAAAAAATCTCTGAACAGTAAACTCCTGTAGAGAAACCACCCAAAACAACTGCAAATCTCAATAAAAGACTTTTACAGCCAATAATAAATTAAACAGGAGGGAAACAGAGGGGAAACAAAGGAGTGAGAGCACTAAATGTCCAATAAACAGACAGGGTTAATCCAGATTAAACCAGATCAAACACCCACAAAAAAGTGTCTGATTACCAATTTCTTAGAGGAAAGAAAAAAAAATTGTTTTCACCTGAAAAACTAGGCTAGAAAACATAAATTTCAAACAGTAGTTTAACAACTTATAAATTATTTCCTCAATGACAAAGTTAACAAGAAGAAAATTGAAAAATTCTTCAGAAACCGGCTTAAAGTAAATCACTTGAAAGAAAATCAGGAATAACGAATTGTTTCTTGGATACTGTAGTGTCAGAACTAAACTTTTATGCTTTCTACCATTCAAGTGGAAAAACAAGTTTGATTCAGCAAATAAGAAATTTCTTCGTCATGAATTAAAAAAAACATAAATTTTTAAAAAATTTAATGAAGATAAAGAAAAAGAGCACAAAATCTGACCATGTACTGTAGAACTCAGCGTGAAAGTCTGTCAAATGCAAAAGGAAAATTGGTGCAAGTGACATCATAGCACTTATCTTTGATACAGTCAAAAAGTCGTTGAAGTTTATTGATTGAAGCCATTTTGAAAATGTTTCTACCCACAGATCATTAAGGAATCCTTCAGCTATCTTGGAAAAGGAATATATTCACACTCTGTGAAAAATGCCATATTGATAAAGGAAAACAAAACTTCATGACTGAATCAGAATGTAGGACAACAAAACTTTTAACAGCTTTCGGTATTAGGGCCATAACAACAATTTATATTCAAAAACAAATCAATTAAGAATACAACAAGCCAACAAAATGAGTGTGGCAGAAGGGGATTAAAATCTTAATAATGGTCATTCAGATCAAGGAAATAGTCAACAACTTCAGGTTCAAGCCATCAATCCGCCAACGCTGCAAAACTCTATGTACCAATCTTTCCAATGGAAAATTGTAAGCTATCAAAACTATCAAATCAAATGCAGAATAGGTTATTGTGCTTCCCTACTATATAGGAAGAAAATCAGTTCAGGCAAAAATCAGACAACTATATGTACTGACAATAAAAGAGGACCCAGCACTGACCCCTGGGGAACATTTCATCCAACCTTTTGTCAGTCCAAACAAAATCATTAGTCCTAACACTTTATTTCTTGTCTATTAACCGACTTTCTATCAAGATCCTACATATCTATGAACACTATATGCGTCCAGGTATCTTTTCAAGTCGTTTCTGAAAATTTTGCATGCACTGTTCCTCCAATATTACCTCAGTTCAAATCAGCTATTGTTTCAAAACCTCCTTCCAAGTTTGCCAAACAAAATTCACATTTCATATATCTATGCTGACAATAATTAATTAACCTAAACGCTTACTAATGACTTATTTACCAGCATTTACTCACAATTATCATCAAAGTAATTGTTCCACAGTCACTTGAGGCAGAACATTTAACTTTGATGGAAGTATAAGCAAGGCAATGTTGAAGTTTCACCATTATGTATCTCAAATTATTATCTTTATCACTGGTACAAAAATGGAAGCAGAAAATTTCTGAGTTAGCCTCGTAGTTGTCCAAGCTACTGCAAAAGTAGAATCCTGGCGCTTCACTGAGAAGACTCACTCCCATCTTCTTGAGGCAATTAGGACAATAACTATGGACCTTGCCAGTTATGTTCAATGGTAATTTTAAAAGCAGCTTATGTGTGAATTGGGTTTGACTATGATTTTGTTTTATTCATTGCAGGTCCATAACCATTTTTCATCTCTCGTTACCATGAAATTTTGGTGGTGCGTCTTCTTGAATCAAACAAGTAATGATTTGCACACCTGGCTTTGCAGACCACTTCAGAGGTCAGTTAAGACATATGTGTGGAACTAAAATTATTTATAGGCCATAACATAAACAGAAAGAACTGCGGATGCTGTAAATCAGGAGCAAAAACAAAGTTGCTGGAGAAGATCAGCAGGTCTGGCAGCATCTGTGAAGGAAAAAACAGAGTTAATGTTTCAGGTCCGGGTTCTGGGTCTAGGCCCAAAACGTCAGCCTTCCTGCTCCTCTGATGCTGCTTGGCCTGCTGTGTTCATCTAGCTGTACACCTTGTTATCTCTAAAAATATTTAGTCTTTTTTGTGAAGAGTTAATCCTAAAAGAAATGGGAGCAGCTTATCTAAAACAAACTCAGCTAGCAGAGGGGAAAGAAGTGCACCAAACCTAAAATATGAAGAATCCAATGGTAAGAGACCTCTAAGTAAGTACAAGTAACAATTTATTTAAATAACGTTTTACACATAAGGAAGCCGTGTACTGATAGTTGTGTTCCTGCTCAATTTGCTGAACTAGGTGACCTTTATAGCACCCTCTGAATTACTCAATTTTCTGTAAATTTGCAAACACCTGCATGTCCATTTATACAATTAACCTTGGCCACTTCAACTTTAGTGTTTACCCAGTACATAAAGGTAAAATGACCTGCTGCATTGCACCTAAAACATTTCTTAAAAATGTCCATTCTGCATTTATTTTCTGAGGTGTTGCGAAGTATCATAATCAACCCAAAAGCAATAGAAAGGAAGATAAGTGAAGCCATAAATTTTGCAAGAGTTTCCATTCTGTTGACATATGTAAGTCCCAAGTATTACAAGACTTTAGAATAGGCACAGAGCTTTAAATTAATTACAGAGGCAGTCCTGCCGTACATTTTATATTGTTAATGAAACCTCATAATGCGAGTAACATAACACAGAAGTTATTCCAAATTCAATAAGATCAAAGGATTAGTGCTAAAACTGACTCACAAACTAACCCCGCAACAGCGTAGTGGATGTACAGGATCAACCCATCAGCAAATGTTCTAAATTCCTCCCTCACATTGCTGGATATGTTATGTCCCAATATTCAGACATCATGATAGCTTCCTTTTGGGAAATACAATGGGATCAAGGATGACCTGATTCCTACTCTAGTTTGAAGGGCACTGCAATGACTAATAAGCCCAATATGTGATCTGCAGACTCTGCCTCACACAGGACAGGTAGTGCTTGATGGGTCAAACAAATGAGATGTTGGAGGATTTTGAGTTTCCTCCAAAATTTTGATTTCACCTCTGCAAGTTCCTGACAAAGTTTCTCGATAGGTCCAGTACCTTCCCGAATGTGCCTCCTTAATTTTTGCCCATCACACATCAGGGTCTTTCATATGTCAGTGGTTGTGTTTCACCTCTTCAGGGATGACAGCATTCCTATAACATTTATGTTGTCCTTCTGAGAGTCTCCTCCCTGACTGAGTTCTGAGCAGAGCAGTTGCTTCAGGAGTCTGTTATCAAGCATACAAACATCTTCCACAAAGCAGGTCTGGTTTTGGATTAATTAGTGCCTTGAAGATCTGCAGGTTGGGACAGTGGGGGTGAGCTTGGGAATTTTAACATTAATCTGGGACTCTGTGAAGTTTCAAGGCTTCAAGGGAACATCCTGTCGATACATTTGATATGGTGCCACAATACAGATTTGTAAGTGAAGTTATAGGTCATGGAATAAAAAGGCCAGAAGCAATGTAGATACAAAATTGGTTGAGGGTTAGGAAATATTAATTGTTATTGGGCATTTTTTAGACTGGAAAGGATTTGTCATGGAGTATCCAGAGATTGGAACTGTGACCCTAGCTTTTCCAGATATAATTGCAAACTATCTAGATCTTTTTGTCTAGGGAATAACTTCAAAGTTTTCAAAAGACAAAAAAATCTAAGAACGTTGTAAACTGTGAGGAGGACAGTCTAAAATTTCAAAAGGACATTGATACTTTGGTGGAGTTGGTGGATATTTGGTGGATGAAGTTCAATGTCGAATATATAAATAGTGTGCAGAAGCAAAGAACTAGTAGGTACTTAAGTCATTAAAGGTAGCAGGAGGGTAGGGAAAGCTGTTAACAAAGCATATAGTATTCTAGGCTTCATCAATAGCGGCATAGATTACAAGAGCAGCAAAGTTATGGTGAACTTATATAGGGCACTAGTTGGACCTCAACTGAACTATTGTGCGCTGGGTTCTACACTATTGGAAGGACATAACTGCTTGGGTCAGAGAGTAAACTTCAGTTATAAGGAAAGATTGGAGCAGTTGAGATTGTTTTCCTTGGACAGAGGCCAAGAGAAGATTTGATAGAAGTTTTAAAAATCAAAAGAGGCCTAGAGGATAGGGATAAACTGTTCCCACTTATGAGTGGATTCAGGATAGAAGAGCACAGTTTTAAAGCATTTTGCCAAAGAATCAAACGCGAGATGAAAAAAGAATTACTTCATAACTTGCGTTTGGTTGTATTTTGGTAAAACAAACCAGAGCAGGGCTTATACAGTTAATAGTAAGGCTCTGGGAGTGTTGCTGTACAAGGAGACCTAGGGATGCAGGTGCAAAGTTCCTTGAAAGTGGGTTGCAGGTAAACAGGTTGGTGAAGAAGGTGTTTGGCGCGCTTGTCTTCATTGGTCAGAACATTGAGTATAGAAGTTGGGTCATCATATTGCGGCCGTACAGGACATTAGTGAGGCCACTTTTAGAATGCTGTGTACAACTCTATACTATATGTCCTTCTATTCTAAGGATGTTGTTAAACTTGAAAGAGTGCAGAAAAGATTTACAAGCATGTTGTCAGGACCGGAGGCTTTGAACTATAGGGAGAAACTGAATAGGCTGGGGCTTTTTCCCCAGAGTGTTGGAGGCTGAGGGGTGACCTTATAGATGTTTATAAAATCATGAGGGGCATGGGTTGGGTGAAAAGCCAAGGTTTTTTTTTCCAGAGGGGAGTACAAAACTAGAGGATTTAAGGTGAGAGGGGAACGATTTAAAAGAGACTTGAGGGTAACTTTTTCTCACAATGTGTGGAGCATGAATGGAACAAGCTGCTAGAGGAGTTGGTGGAGGCAGGTAGATGGGTAAAGAATAGGAAGGGTTTAGAGGCATATGGGCCAAATGCTGGCAAATGGGACTAGGTGAGATTGGAGTGCCTGGTTGATGCAAACAAGTTGGACCGAAGGATCTGTTTCTGTGCCATATGACTCTATAACTACCTTGGGTCAAGGCTACATGGACCGGAAGTATGGTAGTGGTAGGCTCAATTAAAGCCTTCAAAAGACCATGGTTGGTTATTTAAGTAGAAACAGTGCACAATATTATGGAAAAAAGACAAGAGGTTGGCACTGAGTTAAAGTGCTCCGAGTAGCAGTGCAGACGCATTGGGGCAAATTGTCTTTGTTTGCATATTAATAATTCTGTAATTCTGTGATTATCCCTCAATGATGAATCAGTATTCCTCCCCTGCTAAACATCACAGAAAAAGCTATGTAGGAAAGTGTTAGGATTAGAATAGTTCCTAGAAATGTGTGAGGTTTACAGATGAGGAAAAGATCAACACTTTGATTGGGGGAATTTCAATCTCTATCACTGGGAATGATTCAAGTGTGTTGTCAATAACTGAACTGGCAGAAATCTGATGGAGATAGCTATTAAACTGAGCCTTCAACTGACGTTGAGAGAATCAGCATGAGGAAATTATTGACTTGATCTCATTCTTACCAAATCCACTTGTCGCAGGCGTATCTACCACAATGGCAATGGTAAATTTGACCAACACAAATTCTATGCGAAGATTAAATCTCACCTGCATACTGAGGACACTGTCCATTGTGCCATCTGACTACCACCGTGCCTCATTGGTGCTCCATTCATCAGCTCCAACAACTAGTCCCTCCATAACTGATGTCTGGTGACTGCCATGCAATGAGTGATCATCGCTTCTTTATTAACATCTGACAAACCCATTGCTTCCATCATCTAGAAGGACAACAGCAGCAAGTATGCAAAAACACCACCACCTTCAACTTCATTTCCAGGTCACACAGTCTTCTAACCGTGATGTCTAGAATCATACACACATATGAACAAGGAGCAAGAGGAGCCTTTTCACCACCTCGAGCCTGCTCCACCATTCAATAAGATCATAGCTGATCTGATTATAACCTTAACTCCAAGCTCAGCCTACCCTCAATAACCTTTCAACCCCTTGCTTAGGGGGCAACTTTATCCATTTTCTCCCAGTTCCCAATTATCACAAACCCTCCTGCACTGGAAAATCTGTCACCAAGATTTGCAAGCAAGACATCGCTAATAATGATTGATGTCATATTATTGTTATCACCCAAAACTGAGAACCTCTGCATACACTTCTCCATCTTCAAAATTTTTAAAAGGTTTTTTTCACTCTCAAGATGTGGCTTGGCTAAGTTCCAATGCATCAAATCTTGCATCTAGTCAGTGTGTCTAACCAGTTGAGTTGCCTGATGAGACTTCTCAGCTGTTCCATCTCATTTTTGGTAGCAGCCTCAGCTTTCTGTTCAAATTTGGTACAGTTAATTGCAATAAGAATGACATTTTCCAGTAATACCCTTAGTATAGAAATACATTTGGCTCACACTCACTTCCAATCTCAAATATTTGAAAGCTCTGAAAGTTTAACTGCCAATCTTGAATTCCTTCCTAATTTAGTTGATAATCTTTTCTTCAAAGTCATTGCTGAACCCCACAAATAATTTTCTATGTGCATCTTAAAGGTCCCTGATAATGTCCCATTATAGTGCCAATAAAAATTGTCAGGTCCACCTTCCTGATGTTCACAGAACTGGCTTTACTACAAGTACCATAAGTAAGAAGCTCTCTTTAGCCCACTAACACATTTATGCAAGTTGAAGAGATTTCCTCCTTTATTCCTGATGTTTCCTTTGGGGGCTGTAAGACTCCGCCTCTCTCAAGTAGGTTATCCTGGAGGAGTGCCACTTTGATATCTATTGAGTAAACATTTTGAAGAAAAAGCTGTTGAAATGACGAGTCCAGGGTTTCCAAATAACAGTTCAAACAATTACTTCCACACACCGTTGAGGTACAGCCACTATCTAGAATGGCACAATTGAATGAATCAGCAAGTAAAATACACATGGGCCAACTTCTGTATTCGCCCACTAATATAACCTTTTCTGGGTATGCCTAGAAATATTTATTCACAATTTCTTGTTGTTTCTGCGATTTACTTCTTGTTGGCTACCACTTCAATCCTGCATTTTACCTTGATTTGGAAATCTATCAAAGGTATGAAACCCCCTGCCCCTCAAACAATCTCTCAGCAATTTCAGACATATATGGGCTCCTGCAATTTTAGAGTCATAGAATCTCTACAGTGCACATAGAGGCCATTCAACCCATCCAAAAAGCGTCCCTTAAACCTATTCCTGTAACCTCCCATTTCCCATAGCTAAACCACCCAACCTACACATCCCTGGACATTACCGGTCAATTTAGCTTGGTTAATCCACCTAACTTGCACACCTTTGGACTGTGGGTGGAAACTTGAGCACCCAGAGGAAACACATGCAGATACGGGGAGAACATTCAAACTCCAGTCAGGCAGTCATGCAAGGCTGAAATCGGACTTGGGTCCCTGGCACCGTGAGGCAGCAGTGCTAGCCATTGAGTCACTGTGCTGCACCATTGCTCCACAAATGGCAATTGGTGTCAGAACTCCGAAAGCAGCATTGACTTTCAGTTTCATAATTACTGATCTTGCAGTGTAACATTATAATTCCATAAGACATGGAGGCAGTAACAGGCCATTCAGCCCATTAAATGTACTTCACCATTCAGTGAGATCATGACCTATCCGATAATCCTCAGCCGCACTTTCCTGCTCTTTCCCCAGAACCCTTGATTCCCTTACTGATTCAAAATCTATCTCAGCCTTGAATATTCTTAATGACCCAGCCTTGACACCCCTCTGCAGTAAAGAATTCTGTAGATTCAATATCCTCTAAGAGAAGAAATCCTTCCTCATCTGTGTCCTTATTCTGAAGTTATGGTCTCTGGCCCTAGACTCTCCCACAGCGTGAAACAACCTTTCTGCATTTACTGACCCCTAAGAATCTAGCATGTTTCAGTCAGGTCACCTCTTATTCTTTTAAACTCTAATGAGTACAGACCCAACCTACCAACCTACAGTTCTGAGAAAGGGTCACCAAACCTGAAATGTTAACAGTGATTTCTCTTCATAGATGCTGCCAGGTCTGCTAAGCTTCCCCAGCAACTTCTGTATTTGTCCCCAACCTACTCGACCATTGTTGAAAAGATTGTCTGTCCATGTGCGGCATCAACCTAGTGAATCATCCCTGGACAACCTTCAATGCTAGTATATGTTATGTTATGTTATATGTTATATGTTATCTATCTAGACATCCAAAAGGCCTTTGATAAGGTGCCTCACGGGAGGCTGCCGAGTAAGGTGAGGGCCCATGGTGTTCGAGGTGAGTTACTGGCATGGATTGAGGATTGGCTGTCTGACAGAAGGCAGAGAGTTGGGATAAAAGGCTCTTTTTCGGAATGGCAACCGGTGACAAGTGGTGTCCCGCAGGGGTCAGTGTTGGGGCCGCAGCTGTTCACTTTATATATTAATGATCTGGATGAAGGCACTGGGGGCATTCTGGCGAAGTTTGCCGATGATACGAAGTTAGGTGGACAGACAGGTAGTACGGAGGAGGTGAGGAGGCTGCAGAATAATTTAGACAGTTTAGGAGAGTGGTCCAGGAAATGGCTGATGAAATTCAACGTGAGCAAATGCGAGATCTTGCACTTTGGAAAAAAGAATACAGGCATGGACTATTTTCTGAACGGTGAGAAAATTCATAAAGCCGAAGTACAAAGGGATCTGGGAGTGCTAGTACAGGATTCTCTCAAGGTTAACTCGCAGGTTGAGTCCGTGATTAAGAAAGCGAATGTAATGTTGTCATTTATCTCAAGAGGGTTGGAATATAAAAGCAGTGATGTGCTTCTGAGACTCTATAAAGCTCTAGTTAGGCCCCATTTAGAATACTGTGCCCAATTTTGGGCCCCACACCTCAGGAAGGACATACTGGCACTGGAGCGTGTCCAGCAGAGATTCACACGGATGATCCCTGGAATGGTAGGCCTAACATATGATGAACAGCTGAGGATCCTGGGATTGTATTCATTAGAGTTTAGAAGGTTGAGGGGAGATCTAATAGAAACTTACAAGATAATGCATGGCTTAGAAAGGGTGGACGCTGGGAAGTTGTTTCCGTTAAGTGGGGAGACTTCGACCCGTGGGCACAGCCTTAGAATTAGAGGGGGTCAATTTAGAACGGAAATGAGGAGACATTTCTTCAGCCAGAGAGTGGTGGGCCTATGGAATTCATTGCCACGGAGTGCAGTGGAGGCCGGGACGTTAAATGTCTTCAAGGCAGAGATTGATAAATTCTTGATCTTGCAAGGAATCAAGGGCTACGGGGAGAGTGCGGGTAAGTGGAGTTGAAATGCCCATCAGCCATGATTAAATGGCGGAGTGGACTCGATGGGCCGAATGGCCTTACTTCCACTCCTATGTCTTATGGTCTTATGGTCTTATCTTCCCAGAGATAAGGGGCCCAAAACATTTTTTTTTGTTGTTTTCTGACTGATGTCTTGTATGGTTTTAGGAAGACCTTAAATTTTGCTGTAAATTTCATACATAGTGTAAATTACAAAGCATGCAGTTAACAATCCACAATTAGTTGGTGAGATAGTACCAACTGCCATTGCTAGAGAATCTGAGATAACAAGGTGTAGAGCTGGATGAACACAGCAGGCCAAGCAGCATCAGAGGAGCAGGAAAGCTGATGTTTCGGGTCGAGATCCTTCTTCAGAAATGGGGGAGGGGAAGGGGATTCTGAAATAAATAGGGAGAGAGGGGGAGACGGAAAGAAGATGGATAAAGGAGAAGATAGTTGGTGAGGAGACTGACGGGTCAAAGAGGCGGGGTTGGAGCCGCAAAGCGGTCCCCAAGCCTGCGCTTGGTTTCCCCGATGTAGAGGAGGCCACGACAGGAACAGTGGATACTTGGGGACCGCTTTGTGGAACACCTACGCTCAGTTCACAACAAACAACTACACCTCCCAGTCGCAAACCATTTCAACTCCCCCTCCCACTCCTTGGACGACATGTCCATCCTGGGCCTCCTGCATTGCCACAAATTGCCACCCGAAAGCTGCAGGAACAGCATCTCATATTTCGCTTGGGAACCCTGCAGCCCAAGGGTATCAATGTGGACTTCACAAGCTTCAAATTCTCCCATCCCCGACCACATCCCAAAACCAGCCCAGCTCGTCCCCACCTCCCTAACCATTCCTCTCACCTCAAGCCACACCCCCATCTCCTACCCACTAACCTCATCTTACCCCCTTGACCTGTCCGTTCTCCCTGGACCGACCTATCCCCTCCCTAACTCCCCACCTACACTCACCTTTACTGGCTCCATTCCCGCCTCTTTGATCTGTCTATCTCCTCTCCACCTATTTTCTCCTTTATCCATCTTCTATCCGCCTCCCCCTCTCTCCCTACTTATTTCAGAATCCCCTTCCCCTCCCCCATTTCTGAAGGAGGGTTCAGACCCAAAACGTCAGCTTTCCTGCTCCTCTGATGCTGCTTGGCCTGCTGTGTTCATCCAGCTCCACAACTTGTTGTCACAATTAGTTGGTGTTTCTTTCGGAAAAGCATGGCCAGTGCTTTATATAATCAAGCAGTCACTTGCTTTAGTGGTGGCATGGTATTCTAAAAAAATTCCTGTTCACATTTTGAGCCTCAAAGTCACAACTGAGAATGATTACAAGTCTTTGATCTCGTTGTGGAATGAAAAAGAGCCAGCAAAAATGTTTCTCCTATACAACAGTTTTGCCTTAGACTTATGTGATTCTCACATGACATTCGATAAGTGGAGTCTTCCCAGCCACTGAATAATATGGCAAGAAATTTAGGAAAATCATGTGAGATAACCACCGAGGCCCTTCTCGATGTTGAAACTAGAAGTCCCATTTTCCAACCGACTATTAGATGTTGGAATGAGATTCTCATTAGTGAATGGTGAAAGGCCTGTTAGCATGAATTATTGATCATTATCATTCTCATTATTATCTAATCTCACCTCTTTAATATGCAGCCTTCCATTGGATAGAAACTACGTGCCAAAGATTTCCAACTTGAAAATCAAGGTGGCTACCTGGTGAAAAAAAAAAGGACAAAAACAAAGTTGCTGGAAGATCTCAGCAGATCTGGCAGCATCTGTGAAGGCAAAAAACAGAGTTAACGATTCGGGTCCAGTGACCCTTCCTCAGAACTCCAAGAAAGAACCCCATGTCTTCCTGGTGACTCCAGCTCACGACTTTCTCCTTCTGTCCTCCAGAAGACACCTGACACCAATATCTTAGTGTTCACAACAATGTGCACCTCACATCGACAGGCATTGGCATCCAACACTTACAAGCTTCTTCACCACATCATGGCACATCACTTGCAATACGCTTCTGCACTTCAAAACTGCTGAACGCACCAGCACCTTTCATTGTAATGGTGCTGCAAGGGCACTTGGTGTGCCCAGCTCGTGGATTGGACCAGGCTGCGTCTCAGGGCTACTCGGTTGCACTATTGGTGTTCACTCATGCCTTATTTGGAGGCTGAATTTGTGTTGATGCTCACAGCCTCCCTATCTTGTCTTACCTTCCTTTTTGTGCTTTGCTTCCTCAGTCAGACTTTTAAGCCTCACAGTACTTCTGTGTTGCCATGTTGTTTAGAAAAGATGCAAAGACAAACTTCTTGATACTTCTGTCAGCAGTGATCAGTCAAGGGGTGGAATTATCCTCTGTCAATCTCACACTATGCGCCAACAACTAAAGCTGTAAACACAATGTATATACATGAACAAATGGCTATATCTCAGTCGAAGTGGAGTGGTCCTTGTTTAAGTCATGTAACAGGTCAAGAGGTCCTGGGACTGTCAGTCAAGACCAGAGTCTGGTCAAAGGCCAAGGGCCTGGATATGGTCAGTTGTCCACTTGGGGCAGTCAAGGTCAGGGGGAGGGTCCTTCTGAGCTTAATCCAGAGAGTGAGCTATAATCCATTCTGGGGATCAACGGAATGAAAGTCAAGATAGGTATCAGGGAACTCTGTTGTGGTAGGGAAGTGGGGATCTCAGTGCTTGGGATTAGAAGCAGCAACCTAGAATGTAGAGGGGACAAGGGCAAAGAAGGGGGATATTTGACAGATAACGAGAGATATGACAGTGCATTGGAGGATATTGTATACTGCAGCAGAAGGTAATATGGGTGGGTACCACTAATGTGGCCTCATTGAGGGGCTGTGCATCATGAAGTGGCAGGATTAAACTACAGGGACAGGCTCAGAGAGTAAGAGTGAGTGTTGCGGTCATAATTCCAAGTTGTTAGTGGGAACATATGAGAGATCAGCAGCGATGGGCTGACCAGGGATTGCCAGGTAATAAGGGACTTAGAGGGTCAGAGGTAGGGGCAGATCTTGATGACTAGGCTGAGCCTGCTACTCACAGTGCCAAGCAAGGCTTGCTTTGATCTCTTTGACTTCTTGATTCCTAAATGCAACCCACAAAAGAAAAATGGCTGTGACCACGTCCATAATGGGTGTAGCCAGAGTTTATTTTCTATTCCAACACACGGGGTCTACATCTATAAAATTGCCAGTGCTTGACAGGCAAGCAATCTGTTTCTGTTCTGTGATGCAAATGCAACCCTTGTTTGTTTGATTTCTGTTTGCTTTTGGTATTGCTGAATAAAGGTAAATGCTTCGAAGTGATTGAAGGTTTCCCCTGTATGTGGTGGTCACACAATAAGAACAATATGATTCTGGACTACAGTACGCTTTGGAGAGCATGTAACAGTGACTTGGAGAGGGTTGTAAGATGGGATGTGGCTAAGGACGGGTAAGCCAGGTGGCCTGGCGCTTAAACAGCCATAGGATTAAGTGCATTGTGCATGCAAGGAAGTGTTAGCCGTGCCTCCTATGTGCAATGAGAAGTGTTGGGCTGTGCATGCTATCCATCTATGTGTACACCAAAGGGCAACTCTGGTTTGCCTATGCTTGACCAGGTGCTCAACTGGGTTCGAAGATGGCACCAATGCCAGAGATCCCAGGATATCGCAGTAGTGGCGAGTACTTATGCCTACAGCGAGCAGGAGAATTAACCCAACATCAGACACCATAGGGATGTGGTACCTAGTTCATGAGATGAGGTTTGGGATGATCACATGAGAAAACTTGTTGGTTTCATGAGAGAAATCCTCCATGAAACTTATGCAACTTACTTTTAACCAATTTCTGGTAAAATCCAGCCGAGTATGTCCAACACAAGTATCAGATATTGGCAGATGCTCTTGCCAAAGCTACAGTTAATGTACTCACAACAGGTGACCATGACTATGGGATTGACGCACTCCCTTATGTCCACATGACAGCATTATCTTGGCCATCTTCACCAAATACGATCAAACCCATCAGGGAGAAATGAAAGAAAGCTCCTGAGTACATCACTGTGTGTATGAGTAATGCAAACAAGGATAGTCTGGAGCCCAGTTACAGACTGTGCCTCGGAGACTTACATTGAACTGCGGCAGCTCTTCCCTACAATCAAGGATTAGTTTGTTTTGATAATCAACTGGTAATTCCCTGTTCATTGCAGAATGACATTCTTTAGAGAATTCAAAAAAAGGCATTTGGACAGAACCAAAGGCTAAGCAAGAGCTCACGGAGCTGTTTGGGGCTGAGAATCTCAAAACAGTTGTGATCCATGTTGTCAATTATGATACACTTGATGTATGGAGTAATAAATGACAGGATCTTCTCATTCACACTGAATTTCCTGATTTACCCTGGGTCTGTTTGGCCATGGACCTATTCTCAAATAAAGATCATTTCCATCTTATTACTTTATAAATTATTACTCAAGATGGTTTTTTAACCTGCAAACTAATGCCAATGGCCGCTGAAGCAGTTGTGGAAGCCCTTTGGGAGGTGTTTGCCTCTCATGGTATTCTAGATGTCATTGTTTCTAAGACCGAAGAAAAAAGAACAAAGAACAAAGAAAATTACAGCACAGGAACTGGCGCTTCGGCCCTCCAAGCCTGCGCCGATCGAGATCCTCTGTCTAAACCTGTCATCTATTTTCTAAGGCTCTGTGTCCCTTTGCTCCCTGTCCATCCATGTACCTGTCCAGATACATCTTAAAAGACACTAACATGTCTGTGTCTACCACCTCCGCTGGCAACCTGTTCCAGGCACCCACCACCCTCTGCATAAAGAACTTTCCACGCATATCTCCCGTAAACTTTCCTCCTCTCACTTTGAACTCATGACCCCTAGTAATTGCGTCCCCCACTCTGGGAAAAAGCTTCTTGCTATCCACTTTGTCTATACCCCTCATGATTTTGTACACCTCAATCAGGTCCCCCCTCAATCTCCGTCTTTCTAATGAAAATGATCCTAGTCTACTCAACCTTTCTTCATAGCTAGCGCCCTCCATACCAGGCAACATCCTGGTGAACCTCCTCTGCACCCTCTCCAAAGCATCCACATCCTTTTGGTAATGTGGCGATCAGAACTACACACAGTACTCTAAATGTGGCCGAACCAAAGTCTTATACAACTGTAACATGACCTGCCAACTCCTGTTCTCAATACCCCGTCCGATGAAGGAAAGCATGCCGTATGTCTTCTTGACCACTCTATTGACCAGCGTTGCCACCTTCAGGGAACAATGGACCTGAACACCCAGATCTCTCTGTACATCAATTTTCCCCAGGACTTTTCCATTTACTGTATTGTTTGCTCTTGAATTAGATCTTCCAAAATGCATCACCTCGCATTTATCCGGATTGAACTCCATCTGCCATTTATCTGCCCAACTCTCCAATCTATCTATATTCTGCTGTAATCTCTGACAGTCCCCTTCACTATCTGCTACTCCACCAATCTTCGTGTCATCTGCAAACTTACTAATCAGACCACCTATACCTTCCTCCAAATCATTTACGTATACCACAAACAACAGTGGTCCCAGCACAGATCCCTGTGGAACACTACTGATCACAGGTCTCCAATTTGAGAAACCCTCTTCCACTACTACTCTCTGTCTCCTGTTACCTAGCCAGTTTTTTATCCATCTAGCTAGCACATCGTGGACCCCATGCGACTTCACTTTCTCCATCAGCCTGCCATAGGGAACCTTATCAAATGCCTTACTGAAGTCCACGTATATGACATCTACAGCCTTTCCCTCATCAATCAACTTTGTCATGTCCTCAAAGAATTCTATTAAGTTGGT
The DNA here is from genome assembly GCA_024137785.1 of Ginglymostoma cirratum. Taxonomy (NCBI): domain Eukaryota; kingdom Metazoa; phylum Chordata; class Chondrichthyes; order Orectolobiformes; family Ginglymostomatidae; genus Ginglymostoma; species Ginglymostoma cirratum. Next base: position 7,748,648 of record JAHRHZ010000077.1, on the reverse strand, counting down.
AAGACATGACCTTCCCTGCACAAAACCATGTTGACTATCACTGATAAGCCCATTTTCTTCCAAATGGGAATAGATCCTATCCCTCAGTATCTTCTCCAGCAGCTTCCTTATCACTGACGTCAGGCTCACCGGACGATAATGAACTGGATTATCCCTGCTACCCTTCTTAAACAAGGGGACAACATTAGCAATTCTCCAGTCCTCCAGGACCTTACCCGTGTTTAAGGATGCTGCAAAGATATCTGTTGAGGTCCCAGCTATTTCCTTTCTCGCTTCCCTCAATAACCTGGGATAGATCCCATCAGGACCTGGGGACCTGTCCACCTTAATGCCTTTTATGATACCTAGCACTTCCTCCCTCCTTATGCTGACTTGACCTAGAGTAATCTCCTTATGCTGACTTGACCTAGAGTAATCAAACAATTCTGACAATGACGCACTATTTTCTAATGAGATGCTTGAAGCATTTGCAACAACTGTGGGCTTTCAACATGTCAATGGGATCCTTCAGTCCAATGAACAGGCAAGATGATGGTTCAGACAGTAGAAAACCTGCTGATGAAAAGTCCATATTTTCTTACTTCTCTACTCATTGACCACTCCTCCCCAACCTCCTGGTGCCTGACCCCATCAGCAGTTAAAAACCAAATTCCCTACATTACCAAGTAACTTGGTCCCAAGAGACAATAGGAAGACAATTCAAGTCACTTCCTAGAAAAAATGCCAACCCCAGAGTTGACAGGTGCAGGACAATAATAAGTATTACTGCACCAAAACATTGTCTACCCTAGGTCATTGATGAAAGGTCTGGATACAGAACATCCAAAAGGACGTACTATTAGAGAACATCTGCTGGGCAACATCAATCATATCTTTTACATGGAACCTCAGGCCAATTATTGCAATTGCCATCATTTCACTTCATTGTTCTGGCCAAACTCATTACCCTCTTTACCACAGGGACCACTCCTCACTTGGAAGTTTCCACAAAGCACCAGTATCTTCACCCAATCCCTTGATTCACAAAGAAAACTTACAGCCCAGGAACAGGCCCTTCAGCCCTCCAAGCCTGTGCCGATCCAAATCCACTGTCTAAACCTATCGCCCAATTCCTAAGGATCTGTATCCCTCTGCTCCCCACCTACTCATGCATCTGTCCAGACGCACCTTAAATGAATCTACCGTGCCTGCCTCTACTACCTCTGCTGGCAACGTGTTCCAGGCACCTACCACCCTCTGTGTAAAGTACTTTCCCCGTGTATCCCCCTTAAACTTTTCTCCTCTCACCTTGAACACGTGACCCCTCGTTATTGAATCCCTCACCCTGGGAAAAAGCTTATCTCTATCAACCCTGTCTATACCCTTCATGATTTTGAAGACCTCAATCAGGTCCCCCCTCAATCTCCTTTTTTCTAATGAAAACAATCCTAACTTACTCAACCTCTCTTCATAGCTAATTGTTTTCTGATTAAATTGAAGCAGTGAGCATGAAACTTCACCAATTTTACCTGAAGTATTTCCACACCTGGTCTTGACCTACTTGATGAATCAAGTCAAAGACATGGGAGGGCAGAGAGTAAGGTATAAGGATAAATATATCGTAAATGTTGTAAAAAGAAGAAATGTAAGTGATTCATTTGAGAATGTATAAATGTTAATCATGTTTAGGACCTGGTAATAAACCTCGGGACGATCCTTGAGTAACTTTGCTGTGTTTGTCACAGAGCTGCACATCACCAGGTATAAATACCACAGCATGGCCAGAGTTATGGCAGTCTGGAAGGAACACTCTGTAAGAAATACCAGAGTCAGACACTCTACATAGAGAGCACATGGACTTGAATAATTAAATGATAGGTTAGCTGTTACCAAATGTAATGAAAATCAGAACCTGGTATAATATTAATTTGTGTAATAATAGCCAATAGTAAAGGATAGCAGATAGTGCTATTTTGTAGATAAGCCTGAAGATAATCATTTGGACCAATTTATCTTGAACCCAAAACTCATTGCGAGGCATAAAAACACACAGCAAAAGATTGAACACATGCGTTGCTAAAACTCAGAATCCATGCTGCCAAAGGTAGAAGTGACATCAGTGATAGAATAAACTTTGAGATCTCTTGGGGTTTTCAGTGTCTCAGTAGTGCACTTTACCCAGAACACAACCTTTACGTCATTCCATTGCCCTTTAAACTTATTTGTACTGTGATTTTTATTAGTTGTATCAGGTTTATTCAATCTCTCACTTTCTCACTGCCAGTTTTGTGGGAAGCAGTGTCATTTTACAAAGATCACACTAGTAATTCTTCAGTTCTCATATCATAGGTTAAGACAAATGAATCATTGTGGCAACCAAAGCCAAAAATGACTGAGGAATTTGTGGATTCTTTTTTTTAAAAATGATTTATTCTTGGTATATGCATGCTGCTGGCAAGGCCGACATTGCCTATTCTTGTGGGGGGTCGGGGGGAGGGGAGGGAGGGGGATGTGGAGCGGGGTGGTTGTGCTGGTGGTGGATGTTGGGCAGACCTTTGCATTTTGAGTCTGGACCCAAAATCAGTCTCAAATGGAGATCATGACGCCACATCGTATCCACCCTAGCAGTGATTTTCCCTGAATTAGCCAATTAGACGCCACCAGGTGGCTTCCCATCCTATTAACAGGAGGCCCTAGAGGAAGGCAAGAGCTGCAGCCTGGCGTTTCTGGTAAGGGAGGAGAACTCACTTCCTTTAGGACCTTTTTGGCAACTTTGAAAAGTTTTTGAATAACTCCACACCAAGTCACCCTTTATTTACATGTGCTTATCACTTAACACTGATCCGGCTCCCTCAGAGCCACCTCTCAGAGGGAACAGAACCCCTGACACTCCTGTTTATATCTGTCAGCCAGCGCATCCTGATAGCCCAGGTCAACAAGCCCCAATCAGGGAACTCATATTCTATGAGGTCCACTGGTTGATCTTGTTACAATCACTAGTTTTAAGTTAAGACACAACCATAGTAGCAGAGCCAGTCAGTTCTAGAATTATAGCCAGGCAGTTGGGAGGACCTTTAACACTGCCTGGTCTGCTGGTGCCCTGGTTTGTCACTTCCAGGCAGCCAGTCTTGTTCCTGCCTCTTTGGATTACCTAGAAGGACAAACTGGGAATTTCTATTTGATGTCTGTTTATCGACCTTGCATTGCCATTTATAAACCTGAATTAACTACCTGCCCCTAACAGACGAATCCCACCTTTGGAAAAATAGGTTGGGGTCAGCAAACTGGCATTTCTTTTTTTTTTTAATTCGTTCATGGTATAAGGACATTGTTGGCTAGGTCAGCATTTATTGCCCATTCCTAATTGCCCAGAGGGCAGTTAAGAGTCAATCACATTGCTGTGGATCTGGAGTCACATGTAGGCCAGACCAGGAAAGGAAGGTAGTTTCCTTCCCTAAAGGACATTAGTGAACCAGATGGGTTTTTCCCAACAATCAATATCCAGACATTTCAACTGAATTCAAATTCCACCATCTGCTGTGGTGAGGTTTGAACCCAAGTCCCCAGAACATTACCTGGGTCTCTGGATTAACAGTTTAGCAATAATGCCACTAGGTCATTGCCTTCTCCCTTGACTGGCAGCTTGAGAATTCCCGCCTCGGATTCATCACTGGGCTTTAAAAACAGAGACATAAAGTCCAAAGCAAAGAATAACAGAAAGAATCATGGATGCTGGAGATCTGAAATGAACAAAAATAGAAATTGCGAAAGAAACTCAGCATATGTGGAGAGAAAGAAAGTTAGCATTTTAAGTTCAGTGAACCTTCATTAAAACATTTGAAGAAGAAATTCAGAATGACTCCTTTAGGCATTACACATTTCGAAGCAGATGGGTAGAGTACAGAAAAAGCTTAGAAGCATGGTTCCAGGAGTGAGGAACTTCAGTTCAGCAAATAGATTGGAGAAACTGGTGTTGTTCTCCTCAGAGAAGAAATGGTTGAGAGGTGATTTGCTAGATATGATCAAAAGCCTGAGAGTCTGGGCTGAATAACTGAGGAGAAACTGTTCCTATTGTGGGAAAAGTCAAGATCCACAAGGCAACAATTTAAAGCGATTGGCAAAAAAACAAAGGCAACATGAGTACAAGCATTTTTAAATGATGTGAGTAGCTATGATCTGGAATGCACAGCCTCACTATAATTCCCACTGCATTCTCTTAGTCTCTAAAAAAACAATCACAGTTGGACCAGAATTGGGCACTTCTTTAAATTGTAAAATTTTATTTGCTTTCAGTGGTTTAACTAGCATATTCCCAACTCTCCACTCTCCAAACATGTTAATCTTCTTTCAAGGTTCTCTTGGTGCTGTTTTTACAACACTGCCTCATGGTATCTATATGTTATGGCAGCAATGCCCAGTCAGAGCTGCAACTTGATGTTTTTGAATAATTGGACCTGAATATCTGGGCAGTTTAAGATTTCCACTTCTGCACAAGGTTTTTTTTTTTGCTATAACGTATGCAGTTCTTGATATCCGATCAGTTCACTGGTTCAGCTCGGACTTAGTACCACTTCAACAGACCAGCGCCTTACAATGCAGTCTGTACATCTGTCTTGGAGATGCAGATTTCTTCTGCTCTTGCTTGTTGTCTGTCAGGCTTGAAATTGTTCCCATGTCATCTTCTGAATTATTCTTCTGTGGTGAGTCTCACCATGATGATGTGGGGTTCACTGCCATTATCAATGGGCAGAATCTTTTTCTTTTGCAGACTTCTGGATCACCAGCATGTTGTTTTCACTGTTTTTGTCTTGAAGGTCTGAAATCTAACATCTCTTATTCTGTGCCATTTAGAAATAGCTTTGGTCACTGTTGCGCAATGAGTTGTAGCAGCAGCTAAATGTTGTCACCTTATCACTGTGCATCATGTCGCTGTTCATCCCAGCACAGCTCACTGCTGCACCATCCACACACAACTTCTCACCGTGCCACTGCACACCACACAACTTCTCACCAAACCACTGCTCACTGCATCATTGTTCAGCAATCCACTGCTCAGCGCATCACTGCTCACCACACCACTGCCCATCGCAACACTGTTCAACTCATCACTGCTCATCGCACCACTGCTCACCTCATCACTGCTCACCTCATCAATGCTCACCTCATCAATGCTCACCTCATCACTGCTCACCTCATCACTGCTCAGTGCACCACTGCTCACCACACCACTGCCCATCGCAACACTGTTCAACTCATCACTGCTCACTGCACCATTGCTCACCGCACCATTGCTCACCGCACCACCGCTCACCACGCCACTGCCCATCGCAAAACTGCTCACCTCATCACTGCTCACCTCACCACTGCCCATCACAACACTGCTCAACTCATCACTGCTCACCGCACCACTGCTCACCTCATCAATGGTCACCTCATCACTGCTCAGTGCACCACTTCTCACCACACAACTGCCCATCGCAACACTGTTCAACTCATCACTGCTCACTACACCACTGCCCACTGCACCACTGCTCACCGCACCACTGCTCATCGCACCACCGCCCATCGCAAAACTGCTCACCTCATCACTGCTCACCACACCAACGCAAAACTGCTCACCTCATCACTGCTCACCGCACCACTGTTCACCACACCACTGCTCACCTGATCACTGCTCACTGCACCACCGCTCACCACACCACTGCTCACCGCACCACTGCTCACCGCACCACTGCTCACTGCATCACTGCTCACTGCACCACTGCTCACCAATCCACTGCTCACTGCATCACTGCTCATTGCATCACTACAAACCAATCCACTGCTCACCGCACCACTGCCCACTGCAACACTGCTCACTGTAGCACTGCTCACCTCATCACTGCTCACCACACCACTGCTCACCGCACCACTGCTCACTGCATCACTGTCAACGCATCACTGCTCAATGCACCAGTGCTCACTGCACCACTGCTCATCTCATCACTGCTCACCGCATTACTGCTCACCGCTCCACTGCTTACCACACCACTGCTCATCGCATCACTGCACACCGCATCACTGCTCACCAATCCACAGCTCACCGCACCACTGTTCAATGCATCACTGCTCACCGCTCCACTGCTCACCGCACCACTGCTCACCGCACCTCTGCTCATTGCACCACAGCTCACCAATCCAATGTTCACTGCATCACTGCTCACCGCACCACTGCTCACCGCATCACTGCTCACTGCACCACTGCTCACCAATCCACTGCTCCCAGCACTACTGCTCACCACATCACTGCTCACTGCACCACTGCTCACCAATCCACTGCTCACCACACAACTGCTCACCGCATCACTGCTCACCACACCACTGGTCATCACACCACTGTTCACCGCATCACTGCTCACCGTACCACTGGTCATCACACCACTCTTCATCACACCACTGCTCACCCCGTCACTGCTCACCGCACCACTGCCCACTGCACCACCATCACCAGAGTGCTCACCACTTTATTACGCACCACACAATTACTCACCACAATACTACTCACCTCACTGCGGTCGTGTTTTTTCCTTCTGTTTCAAAGTTATCTGCCGTGACTGAAGATAACTGCCTTACTGGTCTAACTGGAAGAGTATTTTTGCATAAACATTAGGAGATTCATCGCAATGCTGCAACTATTTACATATTACACGAACATGACCAATGTGTCTTCAGAGGCTGAAAGGAGCACATTAGCCTCATGTCTGTCTCCTACCTGTTCCTCCTTTAACCAAGTTCTCATGACATCTTCACAATGTCTAATGCCTTCTGCACCCTTCACTCTTTCAGACCCTTTCAGATCCATAGACAACAAGCACCTCTATCCCATCCATCCTTCACTTTCTCTGCTGTAATGGGAACAAACTGCCTTATGATAAAGTTCACAATCTGGAACCTCGTTCTCTATCCAAGATACAGTCAGGTCTGGTGAGTATTTCCAGCATTCTCTGTTTTTATTCCAGTTTCTCAAGGCTATCCATGTAACAAAGTCTTTTATCCTTGCTACAATGCTAATAAATCCCCTTTTCACCTTCTCCAGGTAAGGTAAAGGGAACTGGTAGGACCTAAGCATTGGTTCATCCCAATTTAGCAAAATATCCTTCCTTTTGTACAGACCACATCTTGTTTTCATTTTATTTTATTTTCAATGGCATGCTGAAATGGGAAAAGAACAGTTTTACACAGAGCACTAAACATGGAATTGCTGTACTTTTAAAAGACAAGGTGCTGAGACTCACTGTGTGCAGTGTTTACATTTCTGCTTTTTTTGTAGCAGCGGGGGGGAGATGTTTGTTGATGGAAAGGCTCTGGGAGTTCTGTGTACAAAGTGAGATCTGCCTAGCAACATGTTGCTGATTGGTGTGTGGAGTTGTGACCAGTTTTATAGGCCAAAATTCACCAGCCTGACGACAACTGGTTCCTGGGTAGCCGAACAGCTTCTGTCATGAACGGTAGCAGCAGAAGCCTTCAGAATGCTGAAAAGGCAGATGGTGTATGTCTCTCTCTCTCGTAAAATACCTAAAGCTGAAGCAAACCAATTTGTTTTCTCTTACTGGTCGCTGTATTCTGTTTAACCAATAAGTCAGCAACTTTTATAACACATGGACCAGTCACTCTGCTCCCTGTGAAGAAATGAGTGAACCTGTAAGAAAAAAAATGAGATTTGAAGTTCTTGACAAACAAATTGTGAGGACTGGTGCTATTGAACTATTTTCCCAATGTTTTCTTTTCCCTCTTTCCAGAATACCATGCTTTTTTTTTGGCTGCACATGAGTGTCAGAGGGACTTTAGAAGTGGGGTTTAGAGTTTTAATTGGTTAAGGTTCATGCCAACAGTTTATAGTTCTGTATCTGTGCTTAGAATCTAGTCATCCATAATAAATAGTAGCTCCCGTAGAGTATAAAAGCTTGGTCCATGTTTTCTTTTAACCTGCATCTATTAATGAGGTAAATTTAGGATTTGGATAAAATGTGGTAAAATTTTTATTTTTTGTGATAATTCAAGAAAGAAAAAGGTTCAATTTTCATCGCAAAAGACAGAAATTTCTGAAAAATCTCAGCAGGTCTGGCAGCAGCTGTGGGTGGAAATCAGAGTTAACATTTCAGGTCCAGTGACTCTCCTTCAGAACATACTTTAGCTAGGAAAATGTTTGTATATATGCTGATGATGGGATGGGGAAGGGGAGGAGGGTCACTGGGCTTGAAACATTAGCTCTGTTTTCTCTCCACAGATGCTGCCAGACCCACCAAGTTCTGCAGAAATTTCTGTTTTTGTTTCTGATTTCAAGCATCCATAGTTTTTGAATTTTCTTTGATTTCCAGCACGTTACCAAATTGAGGTTTGTGTATTCCATTCCTCTGCTCATAATGCAAGGGATACCATGAAGCTTATTAATACCCTTCTTTACAGCATGAAAGAGCACTCATATCTTTAAGTCAGAAAATTATAGATTCAGTTCTCAATCCAGACACTTGACCAAAGAGCCTAGGCAAATAGAATAGTCCCAGGGAATGCTGAGCTGTCAGAGGTGCCATCTTTTGGATAAATTGTCAAACTGAGATCCTGTTTGTTCATTCAGATGCGAAAATCCCAAGGTTCTATTTGAATGGCAGTAGGGAAATCCTCCTTGATATTTTGGTCAATATGTATCATTCAACAAACGTCATTAAAAAAAAATCTGGTCATTAGCATACAAGGGTTTATGAGAACTTGCTACAAGCAAATTGCTTGATATCTTACCGAAGTTACAACAGTGTTAGCATATCCAAAGTATTTCATTGGATTTTGAACAATTTGAAATGTCTTGAAATTGTGAAATCTTTCTAATTTTGTCTTTTTTACTTGCACTCCCATGCTGCTGTTCCTGTACTTGCTTTGAACAAAATAGTAGGAGCAGCAGTAGGCCAATTGACCCATCATACAATAAAATTATTGTTGATTTAATTGTGTCTTCAAATCCATTTTCCTCTCTGCCCATCACTCACATAGATTAAAAAACCATCTAACTAGTCTTTCACTATAATAAGTGATCCACTCTGAGCTAGAGAATTCCAAAGTCTAGTGGACCTTTGAGAATAGAAATTCATTCTCTTTTTCTTCTTAACTGGGAGACCCTAACTGCCTCTGAGTTCTAGATCCCTTTAAAAGAGGAAACATCCTTTCAGCATCTATCCTGTCAACTCCCTCAGAGTCTTAAATATTTCATTAAAATCTCCTCTCATTCTTCTAAACTCTAATGAGTTTAGGCCTAATCTGTTCAACCTTTCTGCATAAGACAACTCTTCCATCCCAGGAATAAACCAACTGAACCTTGTCTTAATGGCATCCATTGCCAGTATGCCCCTCCTTATATAAGAAGACCAAACTATACACAGTACTCCAGGTGTCACCAAAGCCCTGTTTCAGATGTAGCAAGACCTCCCTACTTTTCTCCTCTACCACTCTTGAGAAAAGAACCAACATTCCACTCGACTTCCTGCTTAGTTTGTAAAACCTAAAACCTGACTTTTTTTGTGATTTGTGGATAAGGGAACCCAGTTCCTGGTTTACCTATTACAGTCTGTCAACTGAACAGAGAACATTAACGTGAGGACAGAACGACCCTTAAGTGATATTTGAGCATCAGCAAGATTGTTATACCTCAGAGAACAACAGGACCTTGATTAAATGGGCCGGTGGGCCGGGGAATGGCAGATGGAATTTAATCTAGGTAAATGGGAGGTACTACATTTTGATAGGACAAATCAGGGCTGAACTTATACACTTAATGGTAAGGTCCTGGGGAGTATTGCTGAACAAAGTGCAGGTTCTTAGTTCCTTGTAATCGAGGTCGCAGGTTTCCAGTGTCGTGAAAAAGGCGTTTGGTACGCTTACCTTTATTGGTCAGTGCATTAAGTATAGGAGTTGGGAGGTCATGTTGCAGCTGCACAGGATATTGGTTAGGCCACTTTTGGAATACTGTGTTCAGTCTGGTCTCCCTGCTATAGGAAAGATGTTGTGAAACTTGAAAGGGTTCAGAAAAGGTTTATAAGGATGTTGCCAGAGTTAGAAGGTTAGGGTGATAGGGAGAGGCTGAATAGGCTGGGGCTATTTTCTCTGGAGCATTAGAGGCTGAGGGGTAACCTTATAGAAGTTTATAAAGTCAGGAGGAGCGTAGATAGGGTGAATAGTCAAGGTCTTTTCCCCAACGTTGGGGAATCCAAAACTAAAGGTTTAAGATGAGAGGGGTAAATTTAGAAGAGACCTAAGGGGCAACCTTTTCATGTAGAGAGTGGTCCGTGCAAGAAATGAACTGCCAGAAGAAGTGGTGGAGGCTGGTACAATTACAACATTTCAAAGGCATCTGGATGAGTACATGAATAGAAAGGTTTAGAGGGATATGGATCAAATGCTGGCAAATAGGACTAGATTAATTTAGGATATCTGGTCAGCATGGACGAGTTGGACCAAAGGGTCTGTTTCCGTGTTGTAAATTTCTCTGACTCCATGATTAGGATAAAAAGGTTGAATCTTTATTGCTGATATTTGTAATAAGACCATTTCAAATTGTTCTTATATCATGTAATATAGAGTTTCAATACTTTCTGTGTGTAAATATTTGTATGTTCTTGTGTTAAGAGGACATTAACAGCCTGTTGTGAATATATTTAATGATTCTACACCCGAGTAAAAAAGAAGCAAAAATAAAACTTACATCATCAAGCTGGATTTCACGCTGGGATCTGATTTGTCCAGGAATGCCAACAGCTGGGATCATAACAGTGTCAGAGATAACAAGGCATGGGGCTGGATGAACACAGCAGGCCAAGCAGCATCACAGGAGCAGGAATACTTGACGTTTCGGGCCTAGACCCTTCACTGCTTGGCCTGCTGTGTTTATCCAGCCCCACGCCTTGTTATCTCGGATTCTCCAGCATCTGCAGTACCTTTTATCTCTATCATAACAGTGTCACATCTTTTTGAATTATTTTAGTCGCCTCCATTTTAAAATGGTAACATTTCATAAAAATGTGATCTGAGAGACTGTGAAAATTGTGAAAGCCTGCGTCGGCATTCTGTGAGATTCTGTTGGCCTAAATAAAAGGGAAAAAATATTTTTCCATCTCAAAGATAGGCATGTCTTCAAAACAGTTTCCTGTTTATGTTCATTAATGAAGCGACACTCATGACAAAAAGTTTCCAGATGCTTTTGCAATTAGTAATTTAACTTTTATTTGAATGAAAGGCCAAATTCACATTGTCGATATTATACCACAAGCAGAGGGAATATGACATCATACACTGTGCTGTTCCAAATGAACAGGCTGGCCATATAGATGGAGGAAGGTAAGTAACAACCAGAAAACAAAACATGGTGCTGCAATAATGTCTGTTTTATTAGAATTCCATTTGAACAAAATGCAACATTTAATTAAAATCTTAACCAATTGCTGCATTAATTGAACTTTTCGTAAAAAATCAGTGAGTTTTGTTCACAACTTTTCTAAAGCCTCATACCTCAAATTAAATAATATGTTGAAAATCTTCAGCTTCACCCACCAGCAGAGTTTATTTCACAGAAAATAGTATTTTGAGATATTTGTAATAAAGCACAGTGACAATGGCTGACAACTTGGCTTGGAACTTAAAGGAATTTTGCAACATTACATGCTCAAAGGAGATAATTTGGAACTGCTGTATTGGATATGTTTTTGTGCTGTATTCATTTTGTACCAACTTTAATAAGGCCTGTGTGCTAACACAAAAAGTGTAGTTGAATGCAAGTGAATGAATGTAGTTTGGCTACCATTTTAAGTTGCGAATACTTTTGGAGGAAATTTTGAGCAAGTTATGTTAAAGTCCATTTAATTATGCCTGCAACATAAAAGTCTGAATTGAAAGACTTTGTTTTTTCAAAACATTTGCAAGATGTCGTGCAACAAAATTATATTTTTTAAAACCCAAAAGAACTGCGGATGCTGTAAATCAGGAACAAAAACAAAGTTGTTGGAAAAGTTCAGCAGGTCTGGCAGCATCTGTGGAGGAGAAAACAGAATTAACGTTTTGGGTCCGGTGACCCTTCCTCAGAACTGATGGTGGCTGGGAAAACGTCAGTTTAAATGCAGAAAATAGGGAGGTGGGTGGGGTAGGGAGTAAACGATAGGATACAGCCCAAAGAGAGACACAGACAGTTGGACAGACAAAGGAGTTGCTAACGATCAGGCTGGGAGGGTGAATAGTTGTTAATGGGGACTGTTAGTGACTAACAACAGGGCGTGTGTAGTGGCAGGCTATATGGTAACACGGCCCAGTGTGTGTGGTGGGTTTCTGCGACATGGGAGAGAGTTTAGGCCCCAAAATTATTGAACTCAATATTGAGTCCGGAAGGCTGTAGAATCCCCAAGCAGAAAATGAGATGCTGTTCCTCCAGCTTGCGCTGGGCTTCACTGGAACACTGCAGCAAGATCGAGACAGAGATGTTGGCCAGGGAGCAAGGTGGTGCGTTGAAGTGGCAGACAACTGGTAGTTCAGGGTCTTTTTCGTGAGCAGAACATAGATGTTCTGCAAAGCAGTCGCAAAGTCTACGCTTCATTTCCCCAATATAGAGGAGCCCACATTGTGAGCAGCAAATGCAGTAAACTAGATTCTTGGAAGTGCAGGTGCAGTGTTGCTTCACCTGGAAGGTATGTTTGGGCCCTTGGATACTGGGGAGGGAGGAGGTAAATGCGCAGGTGTTGCACCTTCGTCGGTTACAGGGGAAGGTGCCGTAGGGCTGTGGGGAGGTGTTGGAGATGAAGGAAGTATGGACCAGGTCTTCCTTACTTCCATACTGGTCCATATTTCCTTCACCCCCAACACCTCCCCACAGCCCTACGGCACCTTCCTCTGTAACCGATGAAGGTGCAACACCTGCGCATTTACCTCCTCCCTCCCCAGTATCCAAGGGCAAACATACCTTCCAGTTGAAGCAACACTTCACCTGCACTTCCAAGAATCTAGTTTACTGCATTCGCTGCTCACAATGTGGTCTCTACATTGGGGAAACAAAGCGTAGGCTTGGCAACCGCTTCGCAGAACATCTACGTTCTGCTCACAAAAAAGACCCTGAACTACCTGTTGCCTGCCACTTCAACGTACCACCTTGCTCCCTGGCCAACATCTCTGTCTCGATCTTGCTGCAGTGTTCCAGTGAAGCCCAGCGCAAGCTGGAGGAACAGCATCTCATTTTCCACTTGGGGACCCTACAGCCCTCCGGACTCAATATTGAGTTCAATAATTTTAGGGCCTAAACTCTCCCATGTCCCAGCCCCCCAACCCCACACACCAAGCCTTGTTTTCACATAGCCTGCCACTGCACACCCCCTGTTGTTAGTCACTAACAGTCCACAGACCACTTTGCAGAACACCTGCGCTCAGTTCACAACAAACAACTGCACCTCCCAGTCGCGAACCATTTCAACTCCCCCTCCCATTCCTCAGATGACATGTCCATCCTGGGCCTCCTGCAATGCCACAGTGATGCCACCCGAAGGCTGCAGGAACAGCAAATCATATTCAGCCTGGAAACCCTGCAGCCCAATGGCATCAATGTGGATTTCACAAGCTTCAAAATCTCCCCTCCCCCAACCGCATCCCAAAACCAGCCCAGCTCATCTCCACCTCCCTAACCTGTTTTTCCTCTCACCTCAAGCCACACCCCCATCTCCTATCTACTAACATCATCCCGCCCCCTTGACCTGTCCGTCCTCCCTGGACTGACCTATCTCCTCCCTACCCCCTTACCTACACTCACCTTTACTGGCTCCATCCCCACCTCTTCGACTTGTCTGCCTCCTCTCCACCTATCCTCTCCTCTATCCATCCTCTATACGCCTCCCCCTCTCTCCCTATTTATTTCAGAACCCTCTTCCCCTCCCCCATTTCTGATGAAGGGTTTAGGCCCGAAACGTCAAGTTTTCCTGCTCCTATGATGCTGCTTGACTTGCTGTGTTCATCCAGCCCCATGCTTGTTATCTCGGATTCTCCAGCATCTGCAGTACCTTTTATCTCTATTCACCCTCCCAGCCTGATCGTTAGCAACTCCTTTGTCTGTCCAACTGTCTTTCTCCCTCTTTGGGCTGTATCCTATCGTTTACTCCCTACCCCACCCACCTCCCTATTTTCTGCATTTAAAATTATATTTTTGCTTTGTTCAAGTTATTTCTACGGTTATTCTATGAGTCCCCGTGGACCAATCCAATTTTCGCTTGAGTTATCAATTTCAGTCATTATCAACTAATATCTCAATAGAAATAGTAAGAACTGCAGATGCTGGAGTCAGAGATAACACAGTGTAGAGCTGGAGGAACATAACAGGCCAGGCAGCATCAGAGGAGCAGGAAAGTTGAAGTTTCGGGTCAGTATCCTTCTTCAGAAAAGGGGAAGGGGAGGGAGCGCAGAAATAAATAGAGAGGAGGTGTGGGGTGGGGAAAGATAGGTGGGATGGTGATAGGTAAGTGCAGGTAGGGAGTGGTGGGGATTGGCCAGTGTGGTGGGAGGGGCAGATAATGTTACCATTGTCTTGCCAGACCATAGGGCTGCTGTCTCATTGGAGAGAGCTGACTGGTGGTGGCTTAACCTGACAGTCACCCTGTCCCAGATGAGGGGAGAGGTTGAGAAGGAGAGCCCTCCATGGAAGCCTCAACCAGTTGCAGGAATTGAACCCATGCTGTTAGTGTTATTCCGCATTGTGCATCAATTATCCAGCTAAACTGATCCCCCATTTATGAATTGCTGATTATTTCAAAAACTACGTGAAAAACTTTAAAGCAAAACACAGTTGAAGAAACAGTTTAGTTGTTTCACTGGGATATTGAATCATTCTGCTTAGCCCTTCCACTAATGCAATTTTTTAAAAGACATTTGTACCCTATCTCGATCTGACTGGAACATTATGAAATGCACGTAGGCGCGAACAGACAAGTGTGGAGACAGGCACTTTAGGGATTTTTCATGATTTATTTCCCACAATACTGCTTCTCAAACAGGAAAAAAATGACAGACATAATTTCCTTCTGATCAAAGTGCTCAACTTCACATTGGCACAACTTGATATAATCTATTCCTATAGATAGCTTAATACATATAAAGTTAGTGTGATAAAAATGCGAACAATACTCTAGTTATTTCCTCTGCTTAGATTGACACAGTAATTAGTGAATTGAATAATAAAACAGGAAATTTAGAACTGTTGCTTTAATTAATTGTCCCTCTAATGTTTAAAACGAAGGCTTTGAAAGCAAGATCATAGCAAGCAACCTTTCAATGTTAATGTTTGCGGCAGTGTGGGAATAATATATGACAGATGACAATGGTTTGTCAAGTTTATTCTTTGATAGGCTTGACCTTGTAAGTGGCAAATGACAAATTTACAGGTGGGTTATAATACTGATGTTAATTAGACAAGGGAAAAGCCTTACTAACCCTTGACCCTGAATTTACTTGACAATAACCAGTGAAATTAAGTTATGGGACATGAACATTCCATTTTATAGAAACATGTATCATAATCTACATTGTGTAGAAGACAAACTATTTCTGAAATGTCTGTAAATTATTTATTTTGATACAATTTGAGAGCCAGTACTTTTCTCCAGACACTTTCCTAAAGTGTAGGTCTGGAAGGGACGTTGTTAAGCCAGTGTTGTCCAACTTTGGCAGAATATATACTGACTTGATTGTTCATGAATGTGATATAACAACATGACATTTACTCACTAAAAGAGACTAGTCTGGCCAAATGTCTTTAAAATGAAAATAATTCTGTCATTCCTTCTTCTGTTAATTGCCAAATTTGATAATAATGATGTTTAGAATCTGAACTTTTTACTAAAAACATATGAGCCTGCAGTTTTAAAAATGAGACAAACATTATACCCAACACAGCTCAACTGCGAAATATCTTTTCCTTCCTAAATTCCCCCACTAATTTTTGGCTAAAATTTATTTATTAAATAGCAGGAATCCAAACAATGGTGCGTCTAACCCTGAGTGAGGAAGAGACATCAAAGTACTGCAGATCAGAGATCCATCCTCTGGCAGTGTGTGTTGTGTTTAAAATATGCTATTTTTGTAACTGAGAACAGTAATTTGTAACCTCAAATGAAATTTACAGTGTGTCGGCCTGCACAGGCTAATGATGTTTACACAGACATACCACATAGATGGAGTAGCCCCAATGTTCCATACACTGTACGGAGGAGGAGTGACCAAGCCCAGACTCAGCAACCTGTACTTGACCCCTGGAAGCCTAGCTCTACATAACCTCCCAGTTTATTACACCCACTTGGAGTCAGAAGACTGATACCAGCCAAAGCAAAGGATTTTCTAGTTGAAAGCATTTCTTGGTACTACACACCCCATAAATGATTAGAAGTATCGTTCCATAATGACTTTGTGAATAATAACTGCAAAGATAATAATTCTTTTTAAAATGAGAAATTTATTGACAAGAGTTTTCATTCTGATTGTGTTATGTTGTACAACAAAACATAATGATACACACATAGAACAAAGTTGTTTATATTTACTTCTTAATAAATAATATGCTGAAGGCTACGATAAGCAAATATTTATTTTGAAAATGACATGTCACTTATTGAATCAGTTTTATTATTCTCTCAAACTAATAGCAGAAGAATAAAGAAAGTAACTAGAGTTTGCCTTTCTCACACCAATGCAGTTGTATATGAAAAAGGATTCGGGAAATAGAAAGAAATCACTGCTTTAATTGAATTAATTTGCTGGAGTTTACAGATTATGTTATGTGGTATTAGAATGTAAAATTTAATGTGTTGTAACAAATTCCTTTGTTCAATTCCCATAACAGAGACCTTAGCTCACAAGATAAATTAATGAACCAATATCTGCATTAAAATTATACAATACATTAAGCGTATACAGAGTAAAGTCCTGCAGCATAAGATGTAAAAATTTTTAATAGTTATATCAGACTCCTCACTCACTAAATTAATGTGGACCTTCCTGTTGCTAAGAATGATTGATAAATGATGCAACAGAGAAATCATAGGTTGGCTGCATACTTGTCTTCCCATGACATCACTTTAATTACACAAATAAGAATAATGTCAATGATGATGGGGTGAATTTCAGGTCGTTCACACTCATGATACAAATGTCGTTACCAACACAGTGGGCCACAATTTCCCCCATTTAGAACATTCTTCTTATTTTAAGCATTTTTTTTGCAATTACTAACTTTGGGTTCAAGCTCATTGCCTTATTTGCCAACAAAAGTGCATTGAAATTCTTTCCTCACCCAAGCTATGCTTGAAACAGATGTTGCAGACCTTTTCACATTGTGTACCATTTTGAAATGTTACCATGTCTAGGCAAGGACTCAGATGTGGCTTGTATGAAGGACGTGTCTAATTTGAGATTGGCGATTTCAGGATAAAATGCAAGCCAAATCAAGGGAAAAACATGAAATTAACAAAACAGACAAAAAACACAATTGAACAGATTGATTGCATGTAAAGTATATTAAACAGATATAAAAATAAGAATTTGTTAACACCAATAATTATACAGCAGTACTCATAAAAGACACAGAAATAAATATAGTAGATATTGAAACGTATGAAGTGCTGTTTTAAAGTAAGTGCAATAAGCAATGAACGGGCTGTTTGTGAATCCATTTCAGTTTGCAACTCCCTAGTGTCTGAATTGTGAACAGACCGGCCTCTCAGTTTTTTTTTCTGATTCTGATAAAAGCATGTTAAACTTACTCATATGTAAATCTGCCAAAAGAACAAGTCAGATACAGGAAAGTCTCCAAGTAATTGCTCCACAAATTACCAACAATAAATTTTCCACTTAACCAGACAGTCAAATTCTTTTGCCGGCTAATTTCAGAGAATATTTTTAGAGTTGACCATTTACACAGCGCCAGTGATGTCAGGGTCTGATAGTCAGCTCGAAAGCTGGTTTTCCTCAAGTTCACTCCGTGGTTAATGTCTTGAAGGAATGCTACTGCAGTATGTATAAAAATAAAGGTTCGTTCCAGCTCTGTTAACATTACTATAAATTACAAACAGGATTTGGTTAAATCTTATAGCAGTTAATTGAACTGAAAGATCAGCAGGAACTATGTCAGTTCAGTGATAGCTGCTGTAATATCTTGTATTTTTTACCAGATGAGCTTCACTATTTTAATGAGTGTTTTAACAAGTACACAATTTTAAACAATAACATTTGAAATCGATGCCATTATCAGTCTTTTCTTATTTATCACAGAAATCGGAGAATAAAGTGCTAATTTCCACATCAGATTCACTGTCAACATCAGGTTCCATATATTACAAGGAAAATATCAAGTTCTATCCAAACATTACTTGACAGGCCCTCCACACCTTACATGTTGCTAAGTTGAGTGGCTGACATCCAGCATCGAATAAACATAAATTTCCTTCAACTAAACTTTGGAAAGACAGATATCATAATCTTTGGCCCCACTAACTGCGGATCCAAGCTAGCAATGCCATTCCCAGGATACCATATCAAGCTGAATATGTCAGCTCCCAAATTTCACATCCTAATGGACCCTGAGCTGAGTTACCAATCAAATTTCCACTCTCTCACTAATACCAACAACTTCAAATTTCTTCATAATGTCTGTTTCCACCAGTATTTCAGGCCACCTTAACACATACATACTTTTGTTACCTCCAGGCTCAAATATTCCTATGCTGTCCAGACCATCTTCCAATCTTCCACTCTCCATAAATAGTCCTGTTCATCAATCACTCTGTATTTGCTGAACAACTTTGTCTCTCAGTTCACCAATGCCTTGAATTTAAAATGTTCATCTCTGTGTTCAAAATGCTGCATGATATTTCTCTGTCACTCCTCCATTGCTATAATCTTCCAAGAACTCTGTGTGCCTCCAGTTCTGGTCTCTTGTGCATCCTTGCATTCTTGCACTCCACAACTGGCAGCTGGGCCTGTAGCCGTCTCCATGAGGGGTTGGCAATCTCAATAAAAAGAGTCATTTTTAAAAAATTCATCAAAAAAGCAATATCTTAAAAGTCACAGTGTTTTTACCCAATGCCAATAATCATGCAAAACAACACAGCAAACACATTTCAACTGCATTTTAAAGGTTTTGAAATCAACTTATACATTGAATGATACTTTTTCATAAGTACAACTTTAATACAAGTATTTTTTAAACATCAAATCATATAATTAGCACCAAAATGGGAATAACCAATTAAGAGCGATATGATTCCTAAATGAGCTGCAAGTGAAATTCTCTAACTGGACATACTAACTCTGCACTTCTCGCTCTGTATGTCAATTCTAAAAGCTGCCTCTTCAACCAAGGTTATGGTCACTTAACCTTAATATTTGCATTTTTGACTAGACACTGTTTTTGGGACTAATGGGATCAAAGGTTATGGGCAAAAGCAGGAACAAGTACTGAGTTATTTGCTCAGCCATGATCTTATTGAATGGCAGAGCAGGCTCAAAAGGCCGAATGGCCTAGTCCTGCTACTATTTTATGTTTCTATATTCAGAATGGTCAAAGAGAAGAAATATTCTCCTTCAATCTGTACGATTGGTAACACTATTATAATGTTATTGAGGTCCATTAGGATGCAACAACACACTTCAGTTGTTACAGCTACAATGTTGTTGGCTTACTTTGAACTGGGCATTACAAAATGTATTTAACCCAATTATGCACATGGAAAACATTCTATGTAGACAGTATATAAGCAATATTCCACTCCTGCTTTCCTATTGAAAAGGACAAATGGCAGAGCATAAATTTCTATTTATTTCAGTACATTAGAACTATTGTTATTGACAATGGTGGTCAGAATTTGTGGTCATGCATGAGTGACTGCTTTGTGATCAGGAGGTTGTGAGCACATCTTGCATTGAGAGGCTCTGACTTGAGCATATATTCTTAACCTGTAATCTGATTGCAGACTGTGCAGAGAACACACGGATTGTAGAGTGAGACTTCTGACGTAGCAGCAAATTTAAAGATCCTTATAAGGTCACTCACGCAAATTTATGGTATAAGGAAATGCAGAAATTACACTTAAGCAGATACCTGAAGACTGTTAGGATGTGAGGAAAAAAAGAAAGCTGCTTAGCAGGAAGCGACAGAGCAGATGAATGTAGTTTCAGATGAATGCAACACAAATGGCTAAACAATTTTCCTGGCTGAGTAACTTTGCCAATATTAGTCTATCTTATGTCAAACTTTCTTCAAGTATAACGGTGTCAGTTGCCACAGTTGATAAGTCAACGAAGGATAACATACAGGTTCGCCAAGCTATTAGGAAAACTAATGGAATGTCAGTCTTTGCTGCAAGACAGTTTGAGTATAGGCATCTTGCTTCAGTTTAGTAGGAGCTTGGTTAGACCTCACCTAGAGGACTGAGTGCAGTTTTGGTTCCCTTATCTCAGGAAATATCTTATTGCCACAGAGGGAGTATGACAAAGATTCACTAGACTTGTTCCTGAGATGGCAGGACTGTCTAATGAAGAGAAATAGGTCATCCTGGGCCTGTTTTCTCAGGAACTTTGAAGAGTGAGAAGAGATCTCAATGAAACCTATAAAATAATTAAAGAGATAGAGAAGGCAGGTGCAGGTAAGATGTTTTCCCTGGTTGGGGAGTCTAAAACCAAGTGATGCAATTTTAAAAACGGAGTTGCACTTAGGATCGAGGTGAGGGTTTTTTTGGTTCGGAAAGTGGTGAATCTTTGAAATTCTCAATTCCAGAGAGCTGTGGAAGCTCAGTCTTTGAATATGTTTAAAGTTGAGGCTGATGAATTCTTGATTAAACTGTATGGAGATAGTATGGATAAAAGATATTAAAGTGTTCAATGACCCAGGGTTGGATTAAATGGTGGAGCAGGCTCAATGGGCCAAATGGCCTGGTTCTGTTCTATGTTCCTATGATCCTTTGATATGATTGATCACAACATCCTCCTCCAATGGCTTTTCATTCTCCTCTCACATGGCTCCATTCATATATCTAATACTATCCAGAGTATCAAAATGGAATCTGTTAGGATTGAGGACAGAATGTTTGGATCTGGACTCATCTACCATTTTGCCAAATCCCAATAAATCCACAAACATCTAAGCCAATCTTTCACTCCAATGATTCTTGTAACCACAACAACTGCAGGAGTGGAACAGTAATTGCTTCAAATTGTACATCAATGTTAAGGTCAAATATTGAGCCAAGGTGCTTCATAAAACCACGAGCCAAAGAATAAAAATAAGAAGGGAACAAAAGGTTGGCCAACCAGTTGGTCTGAAAGAAGTTAAAGAAGTAGAGAGAGTTTGGTGTTGGGAGGGATTTAGGGAGGCAATTCCAGATTGTGGGGCTGAGACACTGGAGAGATGCTATTGATAGTAAAGCAAAGAGAGGGGGTTGGGGGGTAAACTAGAGACCACAGACCAAGAAATGCATAATTCTTAATGCGTTGTAAAATCAGAGAGATAATAGAGATAGAAAGGTGGAAATGAAAGGGAAGTGTTCTAAAGTGAAAGGTGGATAAATGTAACAGTTCGCAGTAACCTTTTCTCATGAAGGCACCTTACACAGTGAGATAGGCAAAGGGGACAAGAATCAGGGAATGTCCAAAACCACTTTATTATACACTTTATCAAGGAAAAGCCATATTTATCAGACTCTACTATTGTATATTTATTGAACACTAGTGCGCACTATCAATCTCTTCACAGGACTTTTCAGTAAACAGTCTTAAATCTCTAAATAAACAGCCTCAAATCTACACTATCTATCTACTTCTTACATGTTCTTCCAAAGATTCAATATGCTTTATCCACAAGGCCCTATCACAGGATTTGCAGTGATTCATTTTTGCTTCCCTTCTTATCGAGGGCTAGTTCTGGTCTTCAGGCCATCTCACCTGGTGGTGGTCTCTCTGGGTCTGGTCAGCCTGATGATGCTCACCATGAGGTACAAGGAGCTGGAGATGCGGTGCAGCTTGGCTGCTGGCTGTAGGTGCTCTCTGGAGATGCTGTTGAAAAAGCTGCAAAAGCAGAGTGACCTGCTGCTCCAGGTTGCCCCTTTTAGCCCCCTCCTTGTGCCTTTCTCAAAGTCTGTGATCAATACTAGCATCAGGCAGAGGCAGGAAGATTCAATGAGGTGACTACCTACCATATTTGGAGATTGCAGAACATGGTTTTAAACCTTCAACTTTCAAGTGCTGTCCTTGTCACACTGTGCCTCTGGCCTCCTATTGAGCTGGGTGCCACCAAGTCTGTGTAACATTCTTTTGACAGAGCAGGTTCATTGGAGGTGGAAGAAAACAGTTCACTCTGAAACAATGTGACCATTAGCACCAGCTAGGCAGTTCCTGGCCTGTCTGCGTTCGAAGGGAAATTGATTGTCCAAGGCCTGGCTGCCTGAATGTTGTCTGTTCCAGCTCCGCAGTTTGCAAATTGCAGAGTCTAGCTAGGTTTAAACTTGGCTTCCACGTTTCGAATTTCTGTCCATGCTCATGAAAAAATATCAATATTTCTGTACAAATCCTGGAGATCATGGGTTACCTGACCTCAAAGGATTTAAGTATAAAGACATGGCCATGGCATTTGAGGCATTTTGTCAATTGAAACCAAAGCAAGTCTGTTATCGTCAGCTTTTAATTGAAGATTACTATTTTTGCCTGTATCGAGTCATCTGTTGTATATTCTAAAATGCCTATGGAGCCCAATTACAGACTCACTTGGTTTTCAACAGTGCAGGCAAGGATGAATTCTTTGATTTTGTTGGCACTATCCAGTCTTTCTAGCATTGCAATTTTTCCTTGCTGTTTGCAGGAAACAGTGCCACTTCTTGAGATTGTTCTCCAGGCAATTCTTTCTTATGTATTTTCCACCAGGTCTGTTGGGGAATTGCCACATTTCCTGAGGTCTGCGATCACGGAGTCTTTAAATCTGAGCCTGCCTTACAGCTGCTGTTCAAGTTTACATTTATGAATATTTGACACCTTAAGATCTCTATCATCAGTCATGTACACTACCTGTCCATTATGTTCCATCTTCTAATTGATGCAATAGAGATTTCAGCTGTAGCCTGGGTACATTTCAATAATAGCCTTTTACGTACAAGCTAACACAAATTGAATTGAATTCAAATGAACGGAATCATTTATTGCCACATGTATTCAATGTAAAGAAAGAAAAGATAACTCAAGAAGACTCCAAGATAACAAGCATGGGGCTGGATGAACACAGCAGGTCAAGCAGCATCATAGGAGCAGGAAAACTTGACGTTTCGGGCCTAAACCCTTCATCAGAAATGGGGGAGGGGAAGAGGGTTCTGAAATAAATAGGGAGAGAGGGGGAGGCGGATAGAAGATGGATAGAGGAGAGGATAGGTGGAGAGGAGGCAGACAACTCGAAGAGGCGGGGATGGAGCCAGTAAAGGTGAGTGTAGGTAGGGGGGTAGGGAGGAGATAGGTCAGTCCAGGGAGGACGGACAGGTCAAGGGGGCGGGATGATGTTAGTAGATAGGAGATGGGGGTGTGGCTTGGGGTGAGAGGAAAAACAGGTTAGGGAGGTGGAGATGAGCTGGGCTGGTTTTGGGATGCGGTTGGGGGAGGGGAGATTTTGAAGCTTGTGAAATCCACATTGATGCCATTGGGCTGCAGGGTTCCCAGGCTGAATATGATTTGCTGTTCCTGCAGCCTTCGGGTGGCATCACTGTGGCATTGCAGGAGGCCAAGGACGGACATGTCATCTGAGGAATGGGAGGGAGAGTTGAAATGGTTCGCGACTGGGAGGTACAAACAACTGCACCTCAGTGACTCAGAAGTCACACGACACCAGGTTAAAGTCCTAACAGGTATATTTGAAATCACCAGCTTTCAGGGTGCTGGTCCTTCATCAGGAAGTCTAGTCCAACACCAGCAACTCCACATGATGATTATTGAAGATCTTTGTTTGGTTCCAATTTATAACTCAATGGAGCCGAATCAAAAGCATTTTTATGCAGTTATTTTACAGTTCCAACTCCTTGATCTGCTTCTCCTATCAATCAGTCGATAACTCAATCAATCTATCCATCTACAACAACAGCTGAAGAAGGGTCACTGGATCGGAAACATTATCTCTGCTTTCAATCCACGTATGCTGCCAGATCGGCTGAATTTCTCCATCCATTTCTGATTTCAGATTTCTAGCATCCCAAGTTGTTTATTTTGTTTTAACTTATCCTTCTATCGTTCTAATTTCAAACATGTTACCTGGACAGAAACAGAAATAGCTGGAAAAATTCAGCAGGTCTGGCAGCATCTGTGGAGAGAAATCAGAGTCAATATTTCAGGTTCAGCGACCCTTCTTCAGAGGATAACACCCACTACCGGTATTATTGAAACCGAGATCAAATGTGCAACCAACTGCTGATTTTATTAATTAAATGAATACTGATCCACACAGTGGTGGCGGTCCAAACTGACTGCACAGAGTATTGACCTAATATATTGTTTTTTTTCCTAACGCTGAGGCTGTCAATACATGACAAAGTGTTTTTTTTTCCAGTCATTCCCCTATGGGTGTCTGCTGTGGGCTTTCTACTCTCAGGGTTAGTTTTGGAAGTGGTAGTGGAGATTCCTTTCTCCTGACTGATGCCTGCTAAAAGCTCTGCTGCTCATCAGCTGATTCTGGACATGTACTCTGTTGTCATTTTGCATTGGCTGCTTGTTGGTGACTTGAAGACTTTTTCTGTTTCTCCTTGTGATCTACAGTAGAGGTATTGCACTGCTGTTTCACCATTGTACCCTCACTTTTAGTTTTCACTGCTTTTGGTTCTCCTCTGCAACACTTTGTTTGCACATTTCGCTCCTTCACTGCCACTCATTTATGGTCAGGATGCAAGATCTTGTCATCTCAGATGATTCTGCAGTTTGCATACATTCCACATCAACCTTTGATCCACAGGTGAATTACATACAGCCATTGATTTCTACTAGTTCAGTGTATCGCCTTCACGAGATCTCTCTCCAGCTCTTTTTTAGTCATATGATGTTAGGCTTATCCTGTTAAACTATTAAACACCTCAACTAAACTCTGATGATGAGTGCTTCAATTCCTAACAATTCTGCTCTTTGAAATATCTCAGTGTTGGGTTCTTTGTTGTCCCATTTAATGTCCATGATGTTCTGAATGATGAAAGGACTGAGTGGTGTGTGTGTCCAAGGGATTTCTTTCACAGAAGGCAGCTGTGTCCCACTTCATAGCTGAATGAATAAAAACTCCTGGTCCTTGACACACACCCAGCTCCCACTGTGGCTTCATTGAGCTGCTTGTGCATGGCAGCAGCCATACTTTGGTAACTGCACTGGTCTCCAGGACAAACAAGGTGACAGTAGCATGTAAGCACAGGGATAATGGGTAGCTGGATGTGGTGTGAAATGGTCTGATTACTTCCAGCAGCTATCCTACAGGATGCTTCAAGTTGGTGCCATGATTTGCTGGGCGAGGTAAGGAAATATCAGTTCAAGTCCTGAGGAATAGCAATTTCATGAAAAAGGCCTTACAAACAACAAAGCATATTAGTGCTTCCCTGAGCATGTTTCTGCTGAGTGCCCTGGTTGACTTTGGGGTGCAGATTAAGCCAGAACGTCTCCTATATTGGACCATAACAACTGTCTGTTTTATGATTAAACATCAAGCATTTTACAGTTAAATGTCCATATCTTAGACCTTGAGCTTCACCTAAAGCTTTGTCTGACTTTCTCCCATGTGTTCATTACCATTAGTTGCCAAGAAAAAGTAATGAATAGTAGTCAGAAGAGGAAAGCCAGTAGAGAAAGATTGAGGCCAGTTGTCACATGACACCAGAGTATAGTCCAACAGGTTTATTTAAAATCACAAGGCTCACCTGACGAAGGGGCAGCACTTTGAAGCTTGTGATTTAAAAAAACCTGCTGGCCTATAACCTGGTGTCGTGTGACTTCTGATCTTGTCCACCCCAGTCGAACACTGGCACCTCCATATCAAGTCTTTAACTAAAAAGAATATGCTCGTATCATTGTTACATTCAATTTATTTTGATATGCAAAATGAAATAGAGATAGGGTTCACAACAAGAAAAGAAAGGTTAGAAGCAAACTGTTGATAAATGTCTCATGGCGCCAAGGAAAGGGAGTTCACCTTGTAAAACTGTTATCATGATAATGTTCATATGTACTTAATAAACAAATTTTTAACAAAACATACTTCAGTAGTTGAATCTGAATAGCAGAAGTCAGATTGACATTGGTGTAACTTGGTGTGGCTTTACAGAAATATCTACCCCTCTGCTATTCAACAGCCTGGTACCAACCAACACCGAGAAAAAGAGAAAGCAAACACCTGCCCCTAAGGCATGGGAAAATTCTACTTACATTTGAAAAGCCAGAGAGGCCGCAGAGTCTCTTTAATCTGACACTTTGCAGCCATTAGTAAATGTGAATAGTGTTTACCTAACAGCATATGATTTTGTGATCTATTAGCAGGTAGGACAAACATTCAGCGATTATAAGTAACAGAAGGCTACTGTTCGAAAGCTGCAATTGACTTATGAGTCTGGCACCTCTAATAAAGCCGTGTCAATGATATGATTTTTTGCATACCGCATCTATAACTAACTTAACCATTTCTGATGAAGGGTCTAGGCCCGAAACGTCAAGCTTTCCTGCTCCTATGATGCTGCTTGGCCTGCTGTGTTCATCCAGCCCCACACCTTGTTATCTCGGATTCTCCAGCATCTGCAGTACCTATTATCTTTAATTTATTTCCCTTTAGTTTCATGCAAAAATCTGTTTAAATAGTGTCTATTTTATAAAGCTTGCACTACTTAAAGCCAGAGGATATCTCTGAATTCTTGTGGGAGGTGCATGCAGATGTTTGGTGGTTCAGGCTGAGGCAGGAAGCCACTAGCAGAATCAGTGACTCCCTATCACCTTCCATTGTATGCAAATCCAAAGTGTGCAATGGGGAAAGGATACAGCTGCAAGCACGCTCACATTTGAATGGGGTAAGTGACTCAATTTGAAGGGGGGAAGCATTGCAGCAACCATTGATTGTACAGCTTTCAAAGGGAATGAACACGAGTCAAGAGCAGCAGGACATTTCAACTCAGATGTCATGGGCAAACTGGTTGCACCTGTAAGATACGAGAGAGAAAAGTGTTGCAGCCAATGGTTAGCATTGATGTGCAATGAATGACACTGACAGCGGAGTTACTTTGAGAGTTGCACTGCAGTGAAGAGCACTGCTTGCTAAGTTGGTGAGATCTGGATGTTTCTGTGTTCCCACAGGAATAATCCAGTCTTCTTCTGAAGGGCCAGGATTCTCTCCTTCTGGGAGAAAATTACATGAACGCCAGGAACCACTCCACCTATAACAGGTTCTCTCCACCTACTATGGGCTGTCTACTCCTATAGCTGGAAAAAATGGAGGAATGAATGAGATTACAATGGGTGACACAGCTTTTACTGTTGGTACATGTGGGAAAAAGGTTGTGAAATGTACAGAAAGACTAAGGAGGGCACGCAGCATTAGTGATGGAGGGGCTGAGCGGGAATGCATGTGAGGGAATGTGTTGGATGCAATAGTGAGAGTGGCAGAACAAGAGTCTTTGTACAGTGACAGAGTTAGAGTGAGTGTGAGGGCAAAAAGAAGATAGTGACACCTACTCTGGCACAGAGGAGATGGTCATTGACCTTCTTTCTGCATTCTGACCCTTTCTCTGCACCCTGAAGATGGGATTGACTCAGGTGATGATCCCAGACCAGGCTAGGAGAGTCTGGTGGCCTGGACTATTCTGCTGGTTTTCCTTAGACCACACAGTCCACCAGGATCTCAAAATCCCTGTCAGTGCATTGCAGTGCCATCTTCCTCTTCTCTGGCATGTTCAAACTCTATCCCTAACCAAGCAGCTTCAAAATACCAGTGCTTGTCCAGGTACAAAGGTGCAAGGGAAGCTGGTGTTTTGGTGGATAGTCATTGAGTGGCAAGTTGTTCTGAGTTGCACATGGCAAATGGGGTCAAAATCACGTATGAGTCATGCCATAGGGGCATGGTAGGTTATTAATGAGGCAGGTTTGGTAAGATAGGGCAAGAAATTTTGATTGCCATCACAGCAAATAGCCATCCAAAAACTTGGTGCAACTCAGATTCAACCTATAGTTTCCAACTGTCTGTCTCTCCCTTCTTGAATAGAGGTGTTCTATCTGTGGTTTTCGATTCTATTGGGGCCTTTTCAGAGTCCAAGCAAATTTTGAAGATTATAGCCAACAGATTCCTTGCAGCCACTTCTTTTATGACCCTTGGAAGCCAGCTGCCAATTCCAGAAGATTTGCCAATCAGTTCTATTAATTTTCTGATCTGTTTTCTAGCAATAGCGATTGTTTTAATTTTCTTTCTCCATTTGTTTGTTGATTTTCTATTATACTTGGAATGTTTTCATACTCCTTGACCATTAAGATGTAGTAAAGTATTTGTTCAAAGTCTCTGCCAGTTCCTTGTATTTCATTAATCGTCTCCAGTACCATCCTGTAAGAGACCAATACTTACTTTAGCTGCTCTGTTGTTTTGTTTATACTTGTAACTAGCCAATTTTACATATCTTGATAATTTACTTTCATGTTCTAATTCCTCAACTTTTGTTTTAGTTATCCTTTGTTGGGTTCTAATGTTTTCCCAATCTCCTAGCCTGCTACTAACATTTTCAGGATTGTGGGACTTCACTTTTAACTTGATACAATCTGTAATATCTTGAGTTTGTCACTGATAGTTCAAACTTTCTGTGAATCCTTTCTCTCTCAAAGGAATATATCTTTGTTGCAAATTATAAATTTTCCCTTACTTCTTGTGCATACGATAGACCTGGGCAATTTTTCTCATTGTCAGGGAGATGCCAGTGTTGTAGCTATACCGGATCAGTTTGGACAGGAATGCAAATAATTCTGGAAGGCAAGTATTCCGTTCTGCTTTCAAAATGTTGTCAAAGCCCATAGCCTTTTCAATATCCAGTGCAGTCAGCATTTCTTTTTTGATAGCATGTGGAGTGAATCAAATTGTCTGAAGACCATCATTTGTGATGGTGGGGACATTAGAAGGCGGCTGTGATGGAAAGTCCACTCAATAGTTTTGGCTGAAGATGATTGCAAATGCTACAGTTTTGTTTTTCATGTTGATGCACTATGCTAAGCTGCCACACCATTGAAGATGAGGATGTGTATGGAGCCACCCTTTGCATTTAGTGCTTTAATTGCCCATCACTATTCATGACTGAATGTCGCACAATTACAAAGCTTTGTTCTGATCTTGTGGGATCACTTATCAGTATCTATTGTGTGCCGCATCTGTTACCTGGAATACAATAGTCCTTTGTAGCAAAATTATCATGTTGGCACCTCATTTAATACATCAGCAATGCCACCCACCTCCACTTTTTTTTGTTTCTTAATTGGTCCCATTCATTCTTTTAATTATTAATCCTTTCATTATTTCTATGCCTTTAGAAGACTTTTGGATGCCCTTTTATGTTAGCTGTCTTTTATTTCTTCACTTCCTTGCTCAAGCTTCCACACCCAGCCTGGTTCTCTGATTTGATTTATTATTATCACATGCATCAAGATACAGTGAAAAGTGTTGTTTTGCGTACATTACAGACTGATCATACCATACAGAGTGCATCAGGGCAGCGGGACAGAATGCAGAATGCAGTGTTACAGCCGCAGAGAAACTGCAGAGAGAGGGATCAACATTAACATTTGAGAGGTCCATTGAAAAGTCTGATAACAGTGAGGAAGAAGCTGTTCTTGAATCTGTTCGTATGTATATTCAAACTTTTACATCTTCTGCCTGATGGAAGAGGGTGGAAGAGAGTATAACCGGAATGGGAGGGATCATTGATCATTGGTTGCTTTCCCAATGCTGTGGGAAGTATAGATGGACTTAATGGACTTAAGACTGGTTTGCGTGATGGACTGGACTGTGATCACATCTCTCTGTAGTTTCTTGAGGTCTTAAGAACAGCAGTGACCGTACCAAGCAGTGATACATCCAGACAGGATGCTTGGAAATAGTAGGAACTGCTGATGCTGGAGTCTGAGACAACAAGGTGTGAAGCTGGATGAACACAGCAGGCCAAGTAGCATCAGAGGAGCAAGAAAGCTGACGTTTCAGGTCTGGATCCTTCTTCAGAAATGGGGGAGGGGAAGGGGCCTCTGAAATAAATAGACAGAGGGGGAAGCGATGATAGAAGGTAGATAGAGGGGGAGATAGGTGGGAGAGAAGACGGGCAGGTCAAGGAGGCGGGGATGAAGCCAGTGAGTGTAGGTGGGGAGTTGGGATAGGGGTTGGTCAGTGAGGAGGGAAGGGCGGGTAGGTGGGAGGGAAGACGGACAGGTCAAGGAGGCGGGGATGAGGCTAGTAGGTAGGAAGTGGGGGTGGAGGTTGGCCAGTGAGGTGGGAGGAGTGGATAGGTGGGAGAAAAGACAGACAGGTCAAGGAGGCAGGGATGAGATGGGCTGGTCTTGGGATGAGGTCGGGGGTGGGGAGATTTCTATGAAAATTGGTACAAAAAAATCTTTGCGGACGTACCAGATTTCCTTAGCCTCCTGAGGAAGTTGAGACGTTTGTGTGCTTTCTTGAGTATTGCATTAAACTGGGAGGACCAGGACATATTATTGATAATCATTGCTCTCAGTAACTCTGTCAACCATCCCCACCTCAGCACCATTGAAGTCAATGACCAACTCTTTCATTGTGCTGCTGTTGATCGAGATATTGTTGTCCTTACACCATGCTGCCAAGCACTCAATCTCATTCCTGTACTCCGTCTCATCGTTGTTTGAGATCCAACCTACAACAGTGGTGTCATCAGAAAGTTTGTAAATGAAGTTTAGGCAGAATTTGGCCGCGCAGTTGAGATTGTATGAGGAGTATAGTAAGGGGCTATATACAAAGGCTTGTGGGGCACCAGTATTGAGAATTATTGTGGAGGAGTTGTTGTCACTCATTCTTACTGATTGTGGTCTATGGGTCAGGAAGGCAAGACCCCATTACAGATGGGGCAGCCGAGGCCTAGGTCTCAGAGTTTAGAGATGAGTTTATTTGGAATTATGGCGTTGAAGACAGAGCTGTGATCAATAAGTAGGAGCTTGACACAAGTTTCCTGTCATTCAGATGTTCCAAGATTGAATATAGGGCCAGGGAGATGGCATTTGCCATGGACATGTTGCGCTAGTAGGCGAATTGCAAAGGATCAAGGCAACCTGGTCGGCTAGAGTAGATGTAAGCCATGACCAACCTTTCAAAGGACTTCATATTCATGGAGGCCCAAGCCACCCAGGTGGTAGTCATTGGGGCATGCTGCATGAATTTCCTTTGGCAGCAGAATGATAGTAGCCTTTTTGAAGCACGCGGGGACTTCAGATTGAATTACAGAGAGGTTAAAGATGTCAGTGAATACTCCTGCCAGCTGGTCCACACAGGATCTGAGTGCACAGCTGGGGACTACATCAAGGCATTCGCTTTCCATGGCTTCACTCTCAAGAAGGCCAACCTAATGTCTGAGGTGGTGACCAAGAGTACAGGTGCATCCGAGGCTGTTGGGATAGGTGACATAGTTTCATTGATCTTCTGTTCCAAGTGAGCATAGAATGCATAAAGGTCATCAGGTAGGGATGTTTTGTTGCCCACGATTCTGTTCAACTTTGTTTTGTAGCCCATTATGTAATGCAAGCATTACCACAAACACAGTGTCCACATGGTTAGTCTGGAGTACTAGCCAGCAGGGCATTTCCAAGGTGTTGGAAGTGCTCAATGTTCTCTAAAGCACCACATGGACCTCATTATCAGGCGTTCACTCCACAATGCCAGGCCAGGTTGGTGGAGGACCTTCATCTTGCGGATTTTCAGGCTTCCATAATTAGAGTGTTGTGGCTCAATTGTAGTGTCTCTACTTCTGGGCCAGTAAAACCCAGTTTCTAGTCTCACCTAGATAACAAGCATGGGGCTGGATGAACACAGCAGGTCAAGCAGCATCATAGGAGCAGGAAAACTTGACGTTTCAGGCCTAAACCCTTCATCATTTTCTGATGAAGGGTTTAGGCCCGAAAC
>JAHRHZ010000077.1:7700129-7716084 GCA_024137785.1 Ginglymostoma cirratum | reverse complement strand
GAAACGTCAAGTTTTCCTGCTCCTATGATGCTGCTTGACCTGCTGTGTTCATCCAGCCCCATGCTTGTTATCTCGGATTCTCCAGCATCTGCAGTACCTTTTATCTCTTCTAGTCTCACCTGCTACCTGAACAGCCCCTTAGCAGGTTTGAGACTATTCTGACTGCATTGGGCAGAGTGCATTCTTAATCAAGACCCATTGTTCCACAAACAATAACAAATGTTTAAATACCAATTAAACCACCAAGGTGATCAAATTCCTTTACTGACTGTTATTCAGGACAAAAGCCATTCACACCAGGTTTCATCATTAACAAGAAATTAACTATTTATTATAAATACACATTTTGAGAACACACTTTCAATAAATAGCAAAGGAAAGAAAGGAGTACAAATCAATCAACAGCTATATCACTTAGGATATACCACAAATACTCAAACACTCATCCACAAATAAGACAGACAAAAGATCAATGGTAAGACAAATGTGGAAAAATGTAGAGGGAAAAGATGAGCAAGAGTCCAGATCACTAGAGTGCATTAAGTTTTTTTTCCTCCCGGTTATTTTAATTTGTACAATGATGACACCCTACAGTCTGCAAAACAACGGGTATTCTTCAATTCAGTAGTCGATCAGGTGGACCTAGGTCTTTTCTTGTATCAGAAATATTATTTCACTCACATGGAGAGAGGACAAAACACATTTTCTGCCTGCTGCCCCTAAATGGTTCCACACTGCTCCCACCAGTCTGTGACAAACTACAGCTCAACTGATCTGAGGGCTATCGTTAGGCAGTTTTTCTTTAAATCAAAAACCCCTGGTGCCACTCCAACTCAATAATATAACAATCTCATTGCTCCAAAAACAACAATTTCTTGTACACTTTGATTTTTTCCAAATTGCAAAACTGTTCTGATATTTCAGCTATTTGGCAGAGCTGACTTCCATTCCAGGTTCTAGTCCATAAAGGAAAAATATGTAGTCCCTTACTATACATTAATAATTCTTGGAGCTGAGGAAGCCATTCATAATGAGATAATCTGGCAACCTTATCAACAGAAAGAGGCAGAACAAATGGCCAGGCATCTGTTTTTAGTCTGAAATGCCCAATGCACAATGGCAGTGGCAACGTTGGGAGTGCTGCATGTGGACACATAACTCATGCCAGCAAAATTGCTGAAATACGAATGGAGGCAGGAATCCTGCTAGCTATTTTTAAAGTCTTCCATACAACCTCCATTCTAGCATAGATAGAGGCGTTAAAAGCCACCTAAGGCAAACGTCCTCAGTTTGTGCAGCCTATATGTACCCATTTGTCTGCAGAACTTCAGTAACAACACATCAAAGATAGATCATTGAGAGGTCTTCAGGACATGAAAGGCATTATGTGAACAGAAACACTGAAAGAAAATGACAATTCAATTTTAAAGAAACTTGCTCATGGTGATAATTGTACGTGACTGTGATGGCTTGTTGTCAGAAGTCAACTCATGGAATGTATTTGATTAGCTTAGATAACTGGAGAGGAATTCCCAAAATTCTTCCTGAATTGGCAGTTTGTTTATTTCTTCAGTATTTTCGCCCTCTGACAAGACTGTGTTATTTAATCAGGTGAGTAAGCAGTATACGATGTAGTCATATCAGTTGAACCGGGAGAACTTAATGGATCTGATTACCTTTTTGCCTTCCTTTTTGCCTTCCTTTTTATATCTTTGCATGTAACGAATAGTGAGATACATAGGTTGTTTATGACATTTGCATATTTGATATGCGGGGTTATTTGCATTTTCATCTATTTGCATCTGTAAATAAAATAAGGTCAACGTAAGTCTTAAAATTCAAATTGGTTAAAAGTTTACTACCAGAAACTGGTTAAATGAATAATGACAAATGAGCTGACAATAAAATCTCTAATATGGCATTGGTGAAGCCCATTTATTAATACACAAAAACAGCTGTTGGAAACAATACAGTGCCCCCTTTAGGATTGTTCAGGAGACATCCTCACAAAAAAAACAGTTTTACCTTCTGTGAAAATACATAACAAAATCTGTCCAATTTTTTCCACATCATCCATTCCCTTGCCCATTGTTATTATGTACTGATAATTCAACTTTCAGCTTTATTTCTTTCTTTTCTACTTAAAACTAAGGTGTCACTGCATTATAATCATTGCAGTGTTTAATATTTAACTTTGCTCTTCCTTTCTACCTTGCTGTTATGATTCTATACTTAGTTACTTGCACCAAAGATGGCACTATATGTGGTGACATTATGCACTTTTGTACTTGAGTACTTGATAATAAAATCAAAATCAAATCACATCGTTGACTTTCGAATATGACACATATTCTGTTAGCAGAAACATTACTGCAGCATAATATCACACAAACAACTTGATTAATGACGCAAATTAAAATCTGTTAATAGCAACACCTTGGTAGTGAGTAAAATGTTCCTGCTATTCAAATATTCCAATTAAAAAGACTTTATAAGTTATATGGGGAATGAATAGATGTCCAAGTAAAAGTCTCATTTCAATGGATGGCCATGTCAAAAGGCAAATAATGTACTATACATAATCGAGAGGAACAAGAGGCTTATAGGGATATGATTGTCACAAAAGTCCTTTCAGGTTTGAAGAGAGGTGGATTTGAATTGTGCTATTAAAAAATACAACTGTAAAGTGATAGACTACGCAAACTGTTCAGTAGTCAGGGCATTGCAGTCTAGAACTGTGGGATGTGCTTGCAGAAAACTGATTTAGTGAGGCATTTTCATGTTCTTTACTAAAAAAAAATACAATCAATCAACAGCTGCTAATGTAGGGAACAGAACACTTTGTGCAGCTATTTTAATGTAAGGAAATTTTAAAACACTCCCCTGCAACTCAGGAAAATGGAGGTCACAGGAATGCTCAAGAATGCCTTAGATAAAAGCTTCCAAGACAGCAAAGCCCTAGATTGATTAATCTATTAAGTGGTTCATCTTACCCTTATATGTGTTTCTAATATTTGGCTTGGGGACAGTTTTTAACAGAAAGATAGATGCTTCACAAATTTAGCAGTCTACGTACTGACATGATATTTATTGATTGGCATCAGTACTAATATAAAACATATGGTGGATCATAGATTCCTGAGGCCTTTAGAAAAACATTTATAGTAGTTTTTCTACTAATGATTACTGATTTAATTTCAGTTGATAGACAAAAGATGATTAAGTCAAGAGATACAAAACTTATTACGAATACCAGTGAGTTTACCAAATTGATCTATTTATTTTTCAGGAGTATTTTCTAAATGAATAAACAAATTTAAATATTAATGTTTTGCAGTGAAAAAACTGAAATATATCTGCAGAAAGGATACGTGTATCTTTCAAGTTGAGCCATGCATTGTTAATTTGATATGGGCAGCTATATTTTGTTGTAAGGCAATGATGTAAATGCTGGATATTCACAAAAACAGATATTCCACAGGCCACTGCAGATTGACAAACTCTATAACATTAAAGCAGATCTGACATACAAGAGTTTCAACATTGTTTTCCAGTTTTACATTAACCAGAAATGCACCAATAGGCCTAGATTCAATAACCTACTGGGAAATGTCAGGCTTGCACCATTTATTTCAAGTTACAACATATTGCAATGGAAAGTTTTTCTTTTAGATTGCCATGGTGCATTAAAAAATCAATTAAAAGTATACAAGGTTTCAATGCAAACATTTAAAACTATGGCTCCAAAATTTGATGGTCCTACACCATTTTTTTAGGTGCAAAATGAATGCCTAGACATTTAATATGATGATTGAGATGAGCGTGCACATTACTCACTAGAAATGTGCTGCCTGTCTCATTGATAAAGGCAGAAAGAAGTACGAAACCACAGTTCTACTTACTTTGTTTTCCTCTGTTAACTTGCAGATTGGAATTCGTGGGAGCAGCCCGAGAATTTAAAAATCTGGTAACTTCAAAACCAAAGCATCTTCACAATCCAGCATAAATGTACATAGTAGCAAGTAATACAATTTATAACCTAATGCAGGAACATTTATTCCAACTCTGTTGCAAGAGAATGCGTCCATAAATTCCACAAAGCGTTAGAGCCAAATGTCCCTTTAAATTGCACTTTATGCGACGGCCTGAGAGTCTGTAACACACCTAATTTATGGATGGATCCAAGATGAGCTGTTTATGGGAAGGTAATGTAATAAAATTGAGTTGACGTCACATAATCCTTTTCAGACAGATCTCTGACAGCCAGGACCTCATGAAAATAAAGATTATATTTCAAAGTCAATTGGTTAAGACCACATCCAATATAATTTTCTGATCACGGCTATCAATTTTTTTGGTACAAATGTAAGGGTACAAAAGTTGCTCTGTGTGCTTTAAAATTCATAGCAAGTTTGTTATGCACTTCTGAAAATTGATAACAGCAACATCCATTGCATTCCTCACTTCTCCAAATTGTGTCCATTCTGCTTTTCAAAGTCAGTTCAAATACTGATTGTCTGTTTGCTGATCTTTCAGGAGGATTCAAGGGATGTCCTATTAGGGCAATGGGTGTAGCACTGCCAGAAGGGATGTAGGAGGCAAGGCCATTGGTGGACAAGAGGGTGAAGCAGAGGCATTTGCATGTATAAGGATGATGACAAGGTGCATGGTGGAGACAAGTCAAGGTGAATAGAAAGGTTACCACAGGGAAGCATAGATGAGTAAGGTGGGCATTATTAAAGTGTCAAACCAGAATTCAGGCAGCAGGGAGGAGAATTGGAAGCAAAGCTCAAT
The DNA here is from genome assembly GCA_024137785.1 of Ginglymostoma cirratum. Taxonomy (NCBI): domain Eukaryota; kingdom Metazoa; phylum Chordata; class Chondrichthyes; order Orectolobiformes; family Ginglymostomatidae; genus Ginglymostoma; species Ginglymostoma cirratum. The sequence continues at coordinate 7,711,290 of JAHRHZ010000077.1, read as the reverse complement.
GCGGTGGATCTCCACATGGGGTGGGATTAGGCGAAAATGTGTTGTCAGGATAGAGCGAGGTAAAAGGGAACAAGGGAGCTCTTTGGGAGTAGGAAGTGGGGTTACATGGCAACTAGGCAGGGGCCAGCGTTGAAGGTGACCATCGCAGGCTGTGTTGCCTGCCATCACTTTCTGTTCTCTAAATGCAAGGCACTAACAGAAAATTGCTAGAACAGAGTCCAGAGTGGGTGGAATAAACGTCAGTCTGATGGGTGAAAGTGCAGAATTCACATTTTCTGGGAATTGCAACATTGTAGCAATAAATACATGAAGCAGCCTTTTGCAAAGCCCAGCTACATTTAATCATCAACCATTTCATCATCATTTTACCAAACATGCAGAACAAGGGATCTGGTCAAAAGCAATTTGCTAGATACCATTGGTCATGGCAAATTGAACATGAACACCTCAACAATATGGAAGCTCGTGACAATGGTGCTACAAAAGGCACCTGGCTGAAGGGATCCAATATCCAAGGGTCCTTTGTGAACCACACAACATCAATTCCTCATCTACCATGTAAGTATCATGACGGTCTGTACTGAATGCAGTGAGAAGTTGAGTTTAGATGTGGGTAAGGGTCAGAGCGCTCTCTTCTCCATGACATTGAGTGGTTACGCAGCTGGCATTGCAAATTCACTAAGTTACTGCATGAGCTCGTCCTCAATGTGGATGAACAATTGAGATATGTCCCTCGTTATCAAGGGACAACATATCTCTGGAAGTGAGCTCAGCCCTCATCTACACGTATGATTTCATTGACTCGTCCGAGAGCCAAGAAACACTTTTGCTCCTTCTGTTCCAAATTTAGGTACTTTCCACCAAGTGTCATGGACCCTGTTGCTTTCTACCAACAATTGCTTCTCTCTCCCATGCTCTGGAAGAACTATGACGACTTTACCTTTACCTTTGATAGGCACAGTGAGGGGATTGAGAGAGTTGGATTTGCAAGTCTTCTAGTTGTAGGGTCATGGGCAGCAGTCTGGAAAGTGAAGCTGCAAGGGACCTTAAACACAGAAAGGGTCAGGAGAACCATGGGCAAGTCAATATGTAGCAGCTTGAGGTCAGTGAAATTGTCATTATAGAGAAGGGTGTTTAAAGAGGGAGAGAATTAACAAGATGGAGGGGTAGGCTTACCCTGATTCCTTTTGCTTGGAAGCAGTCACACATCTTAGCATTGGGTCATCTGATTTGGTTAGCATTGAGGGACAGTAGAGTGTAACTGAAAGTGAGAGACAGAAATGGCGGCTCACGCAGCAAGAGTGCAGGACCCACAGCCTTTGGAATTGTCCAAAAGGTTTCAGGTTCATTCAGCTTCACTGTCTGAGAAGGGCAGATAAACCAATTGACCATGACACCATAGTACAGAAAACCATTCCAGTAAGGAAGGTCAAAGAAAGGTCATGGTAGTAGTACACAGCATAGTCAGAAGGACTATATTCTCTGATGCCAGAGTTTGGGACGTCTGTTCAGAGCCAAAGATAAACTTTCAGTGCAGATGATGGAGTGGGAGAGAGGAAGTATAACGAGTGCCATGATCCATGTTCAATGGAGTAAACAAGACAAAGAAGGAGGTTCTGTATAGAATCCATGTGGAGATAGGCACCAAATCAAGAATAACCTAAAAGGTCATAATTTCTGGATTATTACCTGAGATGCATGCAAATTGGCATAGAGAAAATCAGATTAGAAGATGAACATGTATTTCAAAGACTGATGTGTGTGAATTGAGTTCGTGTTCATGGGACACTGGCACCAATACTGAAGAAAGTGGGTTTTGTGCTGATGGCACTGTTTCCACACAAACCATGCTAAAGGGAATTACATTTAATGCAGGGAGATTATGTTTCAGTTATATGAACACTGGTGAGACTGCATCTAGAGTATCGTGCACAGTATTGGTAGGCTTATTGAAAGAAGGATGTGAATATGGTAGAAGTAGCTCTAAGAATGTTTACCAGGATTAGTACTTGGAACAAGTAGGATGCCTTATGAAGAAAGGTTGGACAGGCAAAACTTGTATTACTGGAACTTGGGAGAGTAAAAGGTCACTTGATTGAAACATATAAAGTTCTAGGGGCAGTTGACAAGGTGGATGTGGAGAGGACCTTTACCTCTATTGGGAGGACCACGAACTCGGTGTCCTTCTTTAAAAATAAGGAGCTGGCCATTTAAAGTAGGGAACTGCTGAACTTCTTTCTCTCATGTTCATGAGTCTTTGAGAGTTGTTTCCTGAAAATTTGGTAAAAGCAGAGCCTTGAGTCTTTATAAAGCTAAGGTGGATAAATTCTTGTTAAGAATTAGGGGTAGCACATTGGCTCAGTGGCTAACAATGCTGCCTCACAGCACCAGGGAACTGCATTTTACTGTTTACTAAAATATGCATGAGAATAAAATGATTCATTTATTCGTCCAAGTTCAATCCCACCCTCGTGTGACTGTGTAGATTTGTACATTCTCCCCATGGCTTCCTATGAGTGCTCCAGTTTCCTCCCATAGTCCAAAATTGTGCAGATTAGGCAGATTGGCCATGCTAAATTGCCTGTAATGTCCTGGAAAGTGCAGGTTAGGTGGAAGCTGTAGGTTGATAAGGAAGAGTGGTACAGTCGTGATTTGAAGTTGCTGATGGGAAACTCACTATTGTATCAAAGGAGGTACATAGACATGCTTTAATTCCTCTAGTGAATGTATAATGACCACATGAATATGCACTGCTTACCGCGAAGAGCTCTCCTCTTGTGAGCTACAGGATAGACCGCATCATTGTGGGCATAGGGGTGAGAAGGAGGAGAGGGAGGACAGAAGCAAGGTCCAGGACATAGCGTGGATTTATAAAAGAGCAGGTTTGGAAGACAAACTTCGAAGAATATTGTCTCAGACAGAGAAATTATAACTGTTTTCCCCCTCGTAAGCCTGAAACGGTGATTTATTCTTTGATTTATTCCTTCCTTTTTTACTCTGATCTGTTACTGAAGTCAGCAAAAGGATGCCCTCCAAATTCGGTTTCTCGGATTTTTGAAATGAAGACCCAGGATAATCCTTTTTGCCCTGGCCACAGTAGTCAACAGGAAGTTGGCTGCCCAATTTGCGGGCAGGGACCTGGAGGTCTGGTCGGATGCAGCAGTGCTGGCACTGAACATCTTCCTCCCCACAGGACCAGCAATGGAGTCCATGGCACCAGAACATGCCAGCTTGGTCCAAGATTGGCACCCAGGTTAAAACAGGTTCAGAAGAAATGGACAGCAATGTAAGAAGAAGGTCAATCACCTTCTCTACTCTGTCGCAGTAAGTGTCACCATCCTCTCTCCAAAACCTCACACACACTCACTGTCTTTCTTTTACTGTAAACAGCTCCCAACAAGGCTCATGCTCCATCGCTCTCCTATAGCACTATCTCACTGCTAGCCACCATGACTAGCTTTTATTTCTTTCTTTCAAAATATACTTTATTCATAAAATATATTTTTATAGATGAATAATCACAAATACAGTTCAGTTCTGTACAGTAACATATCAAAGAGACCATCTAACATTAGAATTTGACTCTATCCAAACAAATCAAAGGCATCTCTTACCCGAACCAGACTATATTTACATGCATTTGAGGCACCAGAGGGGTCTGATAACTTAACCAACCAAAAGGAATTTCACCAGGAAGACCTCAGACAGTGCAGCTGCCCCAAGCTTTAGTGAGTCCCTCAGCACATAGTCCTGGAACTTGGAATGTGCCAGTCCGCAACACTCAGCCGAAGTCAGCTCCTCGATCTGGAAAACCAACAAGTTTTGGGTAGACTACAGAGCATCTTTCATTGAGTTGTTGGTTCTCCAGGCGCAGCTGATGTTTGTCTCAGTTTGCATCTCCTTCCTTTGTGACTGTCTTGAATGACACAGCAAAATTGCAATAATCTGAGCCAGGGTATCTCTGGCTGAGGTGGCAAGGCAAGGATGTGCCTTGTGAGCATCCAGGTAGGCTCGTAGTGACTGAGCACAATGACATCAGGTGAAGAGTCCCAAGTTATAGCCTGGCCCAGTTCATGTGTCTTTGCTGCAACATTACAAGGATAGGAGCTAGTGCAGTCCAAGGTATAGCATTGAAATGCAGAAGCATAGTGTAATTGGATGGGAGATGTGCCATCAAAGTGTTTAGAGGTTGGCATATGTTATAATGCAATGTCCATAGACATTGGCCAATGCCCATGGAGCATGCCCTGAGATGTTTTGGTGCCCGGTTTTCAACATGAAGGTTGTTCAGAACAAGTAGAGAACTGGACTTGCTCGGAGCTTGCTCTGTTCTTCTTGTTGAGTTTTCTCAACACCAAGATGGGTCTTATGCACCCGTTGCCTTGCCAGACATCTCACCGTAGTCCATGTTGCTCAGACCCCTATACGTTTCTGCAACTCTTCTCCAAGTCCAGCTTTTTTTGGAATATCTAAACAATGCAGGGAGCTTCAGAAATTTTCAGAAATATGATCCACCTCAGCCATTTTATGAGTCCAACAGAATTATCCATTTTTAAAAGGATCAGAATTTAAACATGAATATACTGAAGAGGATACAGTTTTCTCTGGGATCTTTTACTTGTGCCCTCTGGCCATGACAATATACTGACCAGATGGGTAAAACTACTATATTCACAGACACCCTGAACCTGTCACTAATGATGAAACAAAACCGAATAGCCCTGCCCTTCTGCTGGTCATGGTTTGGCTGAGGAGGAACCAGGTACAGAGGATATCGGTACAACTGCCTGAGGCAGCAGACCAACCTTTGAAGGTGCAAGATCCAGGCAATCAGGGATCAAAGTACTCAAGAGCGATAGTCCAATAACGAATCAATTAGATGCGCTGTCTTCAATTAACTGAGAGGCAATCCAGGAGGTGCTTTAGGATGTTCCAGGAGGTGTATACTGCACATAGTACTTAATGTATGAGGACCCAGCAACTCTAAGGACTTGAAGACAATGCTGTGCCAGTTACCTCGACAGTCACTGTGTTCCTAAACATCAGTGGCAGTGACTCATTACAGGCCTCCAATGGGGAGGTCTGTGGGATAGCCCAACCTGTGACTCAAAAGTACATCTGGGAGTTCACAGATACTGTCATCGGAATTGAGGTTCCTTCTGGATCCAAAGAGTCCTGCAGCCAGGACAGTGGGAATTCTGTGACTGATGCAAGGCTCTGCAGACTGCCCACATGAGTGAGCTGTGACAGTCCACTGGAATCGGCCAACTCTCTTTATCAACAGAAAGGATTTCCTGAGGCATTCAACTGGAGCAATGATTGGAAAACGAAGGCAGGAGTACCATTTCCTCCAGCTTTCCACGCCAGAAGAAAATTCTGATGAATGGTGCTGACAATGTGGTAACATCACTGGATTAGTAAGTCAGAGAGTCAGGCCCTGGACCATGGGTTCAAATCCCACAGTGGCAGTTGGTGGAATTTAAATCCAACTCCTAAAATGTGGAATGTAATGTTGATTTAAAAATCATGACCATAAAACTATCATCAATTGAATCATCTGGTTTACTATGCCCTTTCAGGAAGGAGACCTGTTGTCTATCTATCTATCCGATCTACAAGTGCCTCCTCCCACAGTAATGTGATTAATTCTCAACAGTTCTCTGAAATGTCCTTGCAAGTCCCTTAGTTTAAGGATAATTGGGAATGGGCAACAAATGCTGACCCAACCAGCAACACCCACATGCCATGAAAGAAAAGACTAGAAATTGTATTACTTTCCACATAATATGACCTATGTGTCTGATTTTTTATATAAATTAATAATGATCCAATGGCACTGAAACCCTAAATTTCCAGATGTTATTCTTGCAATGTACTATACACCAAGTTAGATGGACAAACATAAAGCATCTCTATTGCCTGGATCATCTCTATGTGGTGGAAATGAGCAGCCTTTGAGCCTCAAGACTCCTGTAAGTTAAAGGACTATTTATTGCAGCTTAGAACGATGTTTATGAGCAATCCCTTCTTTTGCTATGAGTTTCAATATCCTCGGACTGGTTTATGGTTGCCTGTGCGACTGCAGGGCTATTGGGATATTTTGCCCCCTTCTCCCACAAAGTGAAAACAAATTCAGCAGAGGAGTGACCTTCTCATGAGTATACCTTCATCTGTCATTATAATGAAAGGATAGGGTGGAGACAATTGAGATCTCAGCTGAGGAAACTTCACCTCAGAAAATAGTGCTTTCCCTCAAAAAACTTTCCTTCAGGTAACAAAGGTGCAATTGTAGTATAATAGGGAATAAATACAATAAAGATATGTATGATGATGCAGCTCTAACATCAACAGTTACACAGTACCAACATCGAAGAATGGATACAATGTACAAGAGAACTGTAATCAGGATTCTGCATATTAGGATGTAAGTAAAGAGTTTACTCCACTTGTGGTGAGTGAGGTACAGTCGCTCTTAGATAAGTCAATGATTTAATGACCAAGAATGACCAACAGATTTAAGAACAGCTTCTTCCTTGCTGTTATCAAACTTATGAATGGACGTCTAATATATTAGAGTTGATCTTTATCTGCACCTTCTCTGTGGCTGTAACACTGCATTCTGCATTCTGTTCTATTATGCCAATGTGCTTACGTAAGGTGTGATGTATCTGGTTAGCATGCAAAACAATATTTTTCACTGTAGTTCGGTACTTGAGCCAATAATAAATCAAATCAAATCAAAATGATTTAGACATAGCAGATGCATGGTAGGAACAATCAAACTGGATAGAGTAGCTTCATGAACGCCGTACAACCCCCTAAGACAAGAATTGACAAGAGAGCTGTACCAGTAACTACACAACAATCTGGAAGTTGTGTCTGTGACAATACAAGTTCACAAAAATAATGGGCTAAAAAAGATCAACCACAGCAGAGGGGTATCGTGAGCTACCAGATTACTTTGCAGGCAAGGATGATAAAAAATTAGCCTTTGTTTCAGACACGAATCAAGTTGAATCCAAATCATGAATCGTAATAGCGATAATAATCATTAAGCTAAATAGAAGTGTGACAATCCATATATGCCCTTGTGATAAAATGTGTCTCCAAACCAGGCACTAAGTTTACAGATCAGCAGATGCTTTATGCTGGTTCTCGGTGCCTAGGTATTATTGTATTGCTGTTTTAAGTCTTGGCCCTGCACACTCATGTTTTGCCTTAATATTTGTTCAGTTATTTCACTATGATAAACATTAAGTACAAAAGTCTTTACTTGTAATAAAATAGCACCTAATCGTCAAGGGCAGGATGCATTATTTCAGCATTAATGTTAAGTTTTGTCTTAGGTTCCATTAAGAATGGTGTTTAACCAATCCAGGCCGTATATCTCCTCAGAAGCTGAGAGCTCCAAGTGACGATAATGCCACAGGCTAACAAAATTAATGAGTTAGTGAGATTTTTGCTTCTTGAAAGAATTATTATATTTTCTCCAAATAATGCAGATCATATGTTTTTGTCGTTTGGAATAGTTTGAACAATCTAGATATGTTTACTGATACATGTGTATATGTCGCTTAGCAATACCTGCCTGTATATTTAAACAATTTGTTGGTACTTTTACCAAGTTGCAATAAGTTTGTTCCTAAATTATTATTCCTATACATTCCAATATAATGTTTTCAAGGAAGTGTGGGGGAGAAAACACATTACATTACCATTACTTATGTAGTCATTATTTATCTACTTTAACCTGACTAATTCTTCCTCAAGACCCGAACTACAGCCTTTGACTCAGTGCAGCTAATGTGCTCTAAATAATAATGTTTGATGTTATCAAGAACATAGGCTAAAGTCTGTAGATTAAAGAAGTTTGAACTAAATAATTACTTAAAGTGTACTTGAAGTAATCCTAATGACTGTGACAACTTTTGTTCTAAACTTGCGAATTAAGTTAAACCTGGCTCCTAGCTGCCTTCCATGATTTACAGCCTTATAGCAGTAAAATTGTTTTACTGTGGGCTCTGTACAGACTGACTCCTCTCCTACACATTATTTGGAATCTGCATCATGTCATTCCTGCTGTCGATGACTCCGTCCATAAACTTTTCTTCTTTTTGTAAAATAAGCACAGAAATCTTTTCACAAGATACTAAAAAAATCTTTTTTAATAACTGCTGAGGTGTTATTATTACTGTCCTTTAAGTGCAGCAAGCTTTCAAATTGAAAAGCCCATTTATTCTGCTCCGCTGAACATTCGAACAATGTAAAACATTAAGCAGCTTGAAGTGTTATTACAAATAATAACTGCCTTCTGCAATAAAAAGTGTTTAATAGTGACTATTTTATAACTGAATATTCTTTATGCACATGGAATGTATGCTATGTCATATCTTTAATGGAAATTAAAATGCGCAATAATTTATCATTGTAGTTATTTGCAGTAATTGTAGTCATTTATCATCGGAATTTTGTACAAACAAACATGATGATTAAAATGATTCATGCAAAAGGTCTATCATAGGGCTTTAAACAAGTATCAGTTCGAGTGCTGTACCTGCACAGATCAACACTGAGTTGGTATAGACAAGATAAACTGTCACCTATGCATTGTCATAAGTTAAAACAAATGAACACAGAGTTACACTCAATAGTGTGACAGTGGCAGATAGTTTCTAAAGTTGACAGCCAACAGCATAATTGACTCTGATTTAAGTTCTAATCTAACATTTAGAAGAATCAAATTGAAAGCAATTTAAAAATTACATTATGAAAACTTGCATGCGAACATTTAAAGTACCAGTCTGTATTTTTTATTAATGAAGAGCATTTTTTGTTGGTAATTCTGTTAAGATAGTGGATAAAATAATTTAATCTTCAAGTACTAAAGGGCAGATTTTAGCTTAAGCTATGAATTGGAGAGGCAACATGTGTAGCATCATGAGAAATGGGCCCGCATGATTTTAACATCCAGGCCTGGAGTAGGGATTCAAACATCTATGTAGACTATTCAGCCCCTCAAGCCTGTTGTACCATACAATTGGATTATGACTGAATTACATTTAAACCCAGAAACAGAAACAGAAATTGCTGGAAAACCTCAGCAGGTCTGGCAGCATCTGTGGAGAGAAATCAGAGTTAACGTCTTGGGTTCAGTGACCTTTTCTCAGAACTCAGGTGTTCTGAAGAAGGGTCATTGGACCTGAAGTGTCATCTCTGATTTCTCTCTATGGATGCCACCAGACATGATGAGCTTTTCCAGCACTTTGTGTTTTTGTTTCTAATTTCCAGCATCTTCAGTTCTTTCAGATTTTACTTTTAAACTCTATTGGTCTAGGTTGATCAAATCAAATTCAGTTTTGGCATTATCAGTTGACCTTGCCTGAGTACTACTTTTTGGGGAGAGAATTCTAGATGACAGTTATCCTACATGTGAAATGTTTTTCCTAATGGTACCAGCTCAACTGTCCAAACAGCCTACATTTAGACTGCTAAATTGCCTTTCAGTTGTAGCATCTAACCACCTGCTGCAAGCAATTTCTGTTGCAAATTTCAAGGTTCAGTTAAAGGAAGATGCAAGAGTCTCACTTTTAAATGAGTTTGGTTCACCAGCTTTGCTTCCTTTAAAGAACTTTAGATGATAACTTTGTTCCTGTAATGTATATGTATGTCTAAATGCCCATTTTTCCTTTGCATACCTAAAAGTCTTAGTGAGTGAGTCATGGCACAGAGACAAATAATCCTCACTGGCACAGGCAGGGATATCCTTAAAACCACTATCATGCTAAGCTGGAAAAATATCACATTTTTCACAATACTTATAAGTTCACAATGTACACCTTGCTTTTTAAATTGAAATAAACACATATCCTGGTTTTCTCTCTTAACACAGCAGACTAACACCAACGTCTTCTCGTATCACAGCATTTACACTACCATCAACTCCTGCCAACACTCCTTCCTCACTTCACTTACTGTCTTTATATTTATCACCTCCATTTTCATTCTAGCTTCTGACTTCACCTCACAATCCATCCATTGTGTGCGCAAGCTTCATTCTCCATTTAACTTTTCAACAGTCTTTTTCCAACAGGTTGCCCTAGAGAACAGTAGCCCAGGAAGAGAAATGAACTCTGAGGAGGGCAAGGCATTGTCTTCTTGTGTCATTCTTCTCAGCAAGCATGCACCAATATCTATAACTTCAAGTTGTATTCTCAAAACCATGTCTTGCAAATGCACAGCATCCACCTACTATCCTTTCTAATGTCCATTTTCTTATTCTTCTAGGTCATTTGCAGCGACATAAGGCTACTGCACAAAATGGCATCTTAGGTGAGAATGGTTTTCTTTCTTTATCCATTCATGGGATGAGGGTGTTGCTGGCTATGCAGCATTTATTGCCCATCCCTAATTGCCCAGAGGGCAATTACAAGTCAACCACATTGCTGTGGGTCTGGTGTCACACATAGGCCTGTTCAGGAAAAGATGGCAGTTTCCTTCTCTAAAGGGAATTGTTGGGTTTTTCCCCTGACAATCAAATTATGGTCATCATTAGACTCTTAGTTCCAGATATTTATTGAATTCAAATTCCACCATGTGCCATGGTGGGATTCGCACCTAGGTCCCCAGTACATTATCTGGGTCTATGGACTAACAGTCCAGCGATAATACCACTAGGCCAACGTCTCCCTGTTAGATACCCCATCATGAAGACAACCTCAAGATACCATCGCAGGCATCAGCACTTTACTTCTGTTTTTTAATGAATGTGAGAAGCAGCATATACTGCAATACACAGAAGAGTGAGTAGTTACAGATGCTGGTATAAAGGATAGAATTGGTTCTCTGTCAGGTCTATGAAGGAAGATAGACATGAGGGCCTCAAGGACCCAGTCTTGGAAATGGAACTCTTAACATCAGATGCATAGGTGCACTAGGTATTGATAGATCTGACAAGAACAGTCACAACTGTGGTTTTAAGGTGTGGAGGAGTCCATTTCTGGTTGACATCATGTAATTTTGCATTGTACTGTAAGTGTGGTCACCTTGAGTGAATCTACAGTCAGTCCCTCACAACAAGGACAAATATTTGTGGTAACAAGGTGTCGAGCTGGATGAACACAGCAGGCCAAGCAGCATCAGAGGAGCAGGAAGGCTGACGTTT
>JAHRHZ010000077.1:7675566-7699729 GCA_024137785.1 Ginglymostoma cirratum | reverse complement strand
TTCCTGCTCCTCTGATGCTGCTTGGCCTGCTGTATTCATCCAGCTCTATACCTTGTTATCGCAGATTCTCCAGCATCTGCAGATCCTACTATCTCTGAAACAAATATTTGTGGGTTTTCTGGAAGCTCAAATAGTTGCAACAAAGGCTCTGGGCTGCAGATTAGACAAACAGGTGTCTACGTTCAACAAATTTTGATGTACCAATTGGATTGGAGCTTTTGAAAAGTAGCTCACATCCTGCATTCTGCTGTATCAAGAGGTCAGTGGAAGTGAGGTCTCAGTGCCCTGGAGTTGGCGGTGACATGATCCCAAGTCCTGCTTTTCTTTAAGGGAAAGCACTGTGAGTTGCTTATATGGGTAGAAAGGAATAAAAGTCAATTATATTTTCAATTTGGTCTGCAGTGTGTTTTAACAACAACTCTTAAGACTCTACTGTCAGATTCTTATAGACAGCAAATTTGCATGAAAGGTTTGAATATTCTTTATTGCCAGGCAAAGAAAATAATGAAAAAAGAATCAAGAATAGTTAAACAGATGTTTTGTGTCAGGTTTCAGGGTAGTGAAATAAGCACGTTACTTGAATCATTAGCTGGTCCCTCATTATCTCTAGCTGTGCTGTATTGAGGTGAAACATTTTCCTCTATGGCTTCCTTACTTTTCCCTCAGTAACCTTCACTTGATGTGGGTTGCTATTGCTGTACAGCCTCCATATACAGTCCTCTGTATGACAGAGTTTTGCAGCATGCAGAACACTACTGTAACATAATTGATGAGGGATTTAATAGAAGGTGCCTCAGATCTGTGCAGACCTACTTCAAAGTTGCATTCAATTTGGTTTTCATGGTCTGGTAATTTTGTCATATTTTACCAATGTAAAATTAGTGAAAGTAAAGCTCAGTTTTCAAGAAAGTCTCCAGAAGCGATAAGCTGCAATGTATGTTTGATTCTGTAAAAATAGCTTTTGAGTGCATGTGCGTACACAAATGTAAAATTAATGAATGATTACACCTTCAGAACAACTTCAGAGCAGCCGCCAGTAAATGGGCAATGTAAATGGTGAGTACCTCCAACAGCTAACTTGAAAGCTTTGAAAATATAGATATATGCACTTGTAACATTTTAATAATTTTGAATTCACTTACTATTTACCCTGTCATTTCCTTCTAATCCACATCAAATATCAGCAGTGTACAAACAGATTAGGATGTAAAATATGATTAATTCTGACTATGAGTGTAACTATTTATGACAAAACCTTTTTAATACAAAATAAATTTATATATAGATAGACACACACACACACACACACACACACACACACAGGCTTGTTAATCAGCATCCACTTCCTGGAACTCCCTCCCTAATGCCATTGTGGTCAACCTACACCAATGACTGCAGCAATTCAATAAGGCATTGTCCTATGAATGAATAAAAAAGAAAAAAAGTGAGGGATAAGCAATAAATGCTGGCCCAGCCCGCAATATCCACATCCTATGAACTGATAATCAAAAATATTAAGCAGTGAGGCAGCGCCAGATAAAGTACCATATTGTTACAGTAATATTCGGCAACATCATCATGCCAAGAAAGGGGAGGCAATGGCCTAAAGGTATTATCACTGGGCTGTTAATCCAGAGACCCAGACAATGTTCTGGACACCTGGGTTCAAATCCTGCCATGGCAGATGGTGGAATTTGAATTTAATAAAATGTCTGGAATTAAGAATCTAATGATGACTGTGAGTCAATTGTCAGGGGAAAACCCCACCTGGTTCACTAATGTCCTTTAGGGAAGGAAACTGCCATCTTTACCTGGTCTGGCTTACATGTGACTCCATATCCACAGCAATATGGTTGACTCTTAACTGCCCTCTGGGCAATTAGGGATAGACAATAAATGCAGCCTAGCCAGCAACATCCTCATCCCATGAATGAACAAAGAAAAAAAAATTAATTTGGCTGTTACATATAAGTATGTTTTTAAAGTTTTTCTGTTCATGGTTTCTAGCATTTTTAATAAACAATGTCAATTGTATTTATAAATTTGAGTTTTCCTTCTGAGTTTTGCATCATCTGAAAACTGTGAAATTGTGTCCTGTTCACCCAAACCCAAGTCATTAACACAGATTTTGAAAATCAGAATCGATCCCAGAGGAACCTAACTATACACATGTAAAAACAAAGTACTACAGGTCTTGGAAATCTAAAATAAAAACAGGAAGTGCTGGAGAAATTCAGCAGGTTTGAGAATATATCTGGAGAGAGAAACAGTGTAAATCTCAGGAGTCCTATATGACTCTCACTGCAAACCCACACCTACCTGGAAAACAACTGTTCAACTGTACTGGCTGTTTCATGTCATTCAGCAAACTTCATATTTACACAACCATTGTTCCTTTTATTCTGTGAGGCCTCAAATTTCTTGATAAGTGACAGTACTTTTAAGAGATCCACATACAACACATTAATCTCTGACTCTATCAACCCACTGCTATTCCATCAAAAATATCAAACATGCAATTTAAACATGATTTGTCATTAATAAATCCATGCTGCCTTAATGAATCCATATTTTCCCAAGTGACTGGGAATGATGTTCTAGATTGTCATCTCAAAAAACTTTCCCATGACCAGGGTTAAACTGACTGGTCTGTAGGTGCATATTTTATTCTTTTACCCTTTCTTTGAACAAGATTATAATACCCATAATTCTCCAGCCCGCTGACACTTGGTCTTTATCTAAAGAGAATTAAAAGATTATGGCCAGTATCTCAGTATTTTTTTCCTTATTCTCTCATAGAACATTGGCATCACACATAAGGCCAGCATTGGTTGCAATTTTCATTTTTAGTTTATTTCCTTCTGATCCTGGTGATTCTTCTACAAAGATTTTGGCAGAATTTTATTTTGTGGCAAAGACAGGTACAAACTATTCACTTAGCACCTCCATCCTGCCCTCTGCCTCATGTGCAAATCCCCTTCTGGGTCTCAAAAGAGACACAAACCAACCCCACTTAACTTTTGAACTTTTTTCCCTATTTGCTTGCCCATCCAAGACTTTCTGAATCCCACTTCTATTACCTCCTTGTCTCGACTGGTATCATTTCTGCATTATATTTCAGTTCCCTTCCCCTTTGAACTTTCTATATTTAGCCTGGCTCTCATTTTTATTATCCACCTGATTTTTACCATACACATTCTTGTTTTGCTTTACCTTAGTCTCTGCAGGTAATTCTGCTATAAAGCGTGTTTCATTGGCGCAAATTAGCTGTAAAGCAAGTGATGAGTACTGGGTGCTGTTTGGATAACACAAACTTTCTGCTGGACAGGTATAGCGATTTTCAATAGCAATTTCCCTATAACACAACTTTCTATAGAGCAATTTTCTATAGCACGAGATCACGCAAGAATGCAACTATCGCATTATAAGAGAACTATTTGTGTCTCTTTCTACATTCTGGAAGCTCCGGCTTTATTTGTCCTACATTTTCCATTCATAGGATGTCTCTATTGTACCCTTTTAAAAGCAGCCCATTGTTCAGGTATAGTTTTGCCTACCATCCTTGATTCCAATTGCCTTGGGCCAAAGCTACCTTTCTGTCCTCCCTGAGCTCAGCTTAGGACATCTGTCTTACATGTGACAGGCTTTTCTCAAATTAATCAATTTTACTCTAGATTGCTTCTTATCCTTCTCCAAAGCTAAGCTGAATCTTATAATGCGACGATTATTAAATGTTCTGTGATTGATGCTAGATCTCAATGAACTACTTCATTCACCAGAACCTGATTCAGCAATTCCTCATTGGACAAGATACACTCAGCAACTATTGCTGATCTCTGCCTTTATACTTAGTCTATTCCTGTCTTTATTGGAATAAATAAGTTTCACAAGTATAACTGCTTTATAATTTTTGCACTTCTCTATAATTTTCTTGTAGATTTGTTTTCCCATATCTTTCCTACAACTGGTGGCCAATAGACAACATCTGATATAACAAGCATGGGGCTGGATGAACACAGCAGGTCAAGCAGCATCATAGGAGCAGGAAACTTCCAGCATCTGCAGTACCTTTTATCTCTGAGACAACATCTGATGGCAGCTCTCTTGTTTCTGAGCTCTATCCAGAAAGATTCCGTCTTTGACCCCACAGAGACATCCTCTCTCTCCAGTACTGTAATATTCTCCTGAGTGAATTGCTTTCCTAAACATCTTGTATCCAAGAATATTTAGCACTCAATTTTTGCCCTTTAGAGAGGCAAATTTCCATATTTGGAGTTGGGGGCCACATGTAGTGTGTCAAAGTGTGTGGACGACACTAAGATGATTGATAGAGCAAAGTGTGCAGAGGATTCTGGAAGTTTGCAGAGGGATATAGATCGTTTGAGTGGGCAAAGGTCTGGCAGATGGAGTATAATGTTGATAAATGTGAAGTCATCCATTTTGGTAGGAATGACAGTAAAAGGGACTATTATTTGAATGGTAAAAAATTGCAGTACGCTGCTGTGCAGAGGGACCTGGGTGTCCTTGTGTATGAATTGCAGAAGGTTAGTTTGCAGGTGCAATAGGTAATTTAGAAGGCATTCATTGTTAGACGGATTGAGATTAAAAGCAGGAAGGTTATGTTACAGCTGTATAGGGTGCTGGTGAGGCCATACTTAGAGTATTGTGTGCAGTTTTGGTCTCCTTACTCGAGAAAGGATGTATTGCCACTGGAGGGGTTGCAGAGGAGAGTCACTAGGTTGATTCTGGAGTTGAGGGAGTTGACTAAAGAGGAGACGCTGGGTAGACTGGACTTATATTTATTGAAATTTAGAAGAATGAGGGGGGATCTTATATGACATTATGAAGGGTATAGATTAGATATAAGCAGAGAGGTTGTTCCCCCGGAAGATGAAACTGGAACAAGAGGGCACAGCCTCAAAATTAGGGAGGGCAGATTTAGGGCCGTATTGAGGAGGAAATCCTTCACCCAAAGGGTTGTGAATCGGTGGAATTCCCTGCCCAGTGAAATAGTTGAGACTTCGTCAATGAATGTTTTTAAAGCTAAGGTAGATAATTTTTTTGAAGAGTAATGGAATTAAGGGTTATGGTGAGAGGGTGGGTAAGTGGAGCTGAGTCCATGAAAAGATCAGCCATGATCTTATTGAATGGCAGAGCGGGCTCGAAGGGCCAGATGTCCTACCCCTGCTCCTGGTTCTTACGTTCTTATTGCCATGATATCATACTGTCTCAGGGCCTGCAGCTTGATATCTTATTTATTACAGTCCATGCATTTGCACCACCGTAAATATAGTTTTGGCTTTGTTGCACTCCAGCTTAGTCTGACCTATCCTGATAACAGACTACTTCTTACTCGAGTATTAACTGTTTCTCCCCTTTCTTTGTATGTCTTGTTTTCCATCTCTAATATTATTTCCTGGCTCTCATTCCCTTGCAAAGTTTAAAACTTTGGCAACAATATCTGCCAAATCTCCCCTCGCTAAAATCACTCGTAAGCCTTCCTGCAAGGATTTTGTCCAAGCTCTGTTCAACCACAAACCATTCATCTGTGTGGTTACCTTCTCCTTCCAATCCAGTCCAAACATCCCACACATCTAAACAACTCCTCTCCAGCTGCACTTGCATCTGCTCTGTCCTCCTATTTCTATATTCAGCAGCATATGGCTGGGAGTGATAGGGAAATCTGTTTGAAATTCTGCCTGCTATTTTCTTTCCTAGCCCTCCAAATACTGCACCTCTTCCTTCTGATGTTGTTAGTCCCTATATCAATCATGACCATTGGCTATTCACTCTCACTGCTCAGAGTGTGGCACAGCCACTCAATATCATCCTTTACCTTGGCATTAGCAAGGTCAAATACCATCCTGGATTCATATCTGCACCCACAGAAAAATCTGTCTGCTTCTCCAAAGTTAGAATACTGATCATGTCGCTTTCCCAATCTACTTCCTGCCCCTATGTATAGCCAAGTAGACACAATGCCATGGATATGGATCTGAACCTAGGCTGCGCTCCCAAGAACCATCACTCTCACCATATTTAGAACCAATGGCAGAATCTTCCCAGCCCCGATTGGTGTGGATTGTGGCGAGAAATTTGAGAAAATTGGTTCAAAAGTCTAGTGAGCAGCTTCTCAACAACAAGAGCAGTATGTCCCATTTTACAGTCAAGTATTGAATGGCAAGATGAGATTCTCACTAATAAGCAGCAAGAGGCCTATTAGCATTCATTATCACTCTCATCATTGCTTAATTTTAAGTCGACAATAGTTTCCCATTCAGTGGGTAGAAAATAGAAGTCAGCAATTCCCAGCATGAAAGACAGTGTGGTAGCTCACAGCTTGCTCCTACAGACCTTCATCTTGGACACCCAGCACCAACATTTGAGTCACACTCCATCAGCAACAATCATGCGCACCTCAAGTCCACACCCATTGTCATCCAACACTTATTAGACTCATGGCAATTCTCCAATCCACCAGAAAAGCACACTGTTCTACACTGAAGTGCTGCAATTTGCTCTGTCCCAACAGTTCTGGTTGTAATTCTGCTGCAAGGATATGTTGCACGTTGGGTTAGGCATGCATCTCAGAAATTAGAGCAGAGTGCAGCTTCACGGATGCATGCTTATTCTCATGGTCAATTTGCTATATAGCACTATGCTACATCAGCCTGCTGCATTTACCAGCATACCCAACAAGCACACTGCATGTACTGACCATGTCTCAGTCTAAGGAAAGTGGTCCTCAGTAAAGCCAAGGGAGACAGCCTTCAGGCAGGGGTCCCAGCACCGTAAGTCGAAAGCATTATCCAATATCAGTCCAGGACTTGGGCACAGCCAACCAGAACCAAATGTCAGACATCTCACCAACAATCTTGACCCTTTCTGTCTTATTGTTGTCTTTTTGGTCTTGGAGTAAGTTAGAGGGAGAGGGAGAGGGAGATAAAAGTGTCTGGCACAGCTTCTTGAACTTGTACGGGTAGGTAAGACTCAGCCCTAATTATTGATTGACAACAAGATGTATTCAGGGAAATATAGATAGGCCAACAAGAGGTGAGGCCACATTGGATTTGGTACTGGGTAAAGAACCAGGCCAGGTGTTAGATTTGGAGGTAGGTGAGCACTTTGGTGATAGTGACCACAATTTGGTCACTTTTACCTTAGCGATGGAAAGGGATAGGTATATACCGCAGGACAAGAGTTATAGCTGGGGGAAAGGCAATTATGAGGCAATTAGGCAAGACTTAGGATGCATAGGATGGGGAAGGAAACTGCAGGGGCCGGGCACAATTGAAATGTGGAGCTTGTTCAAGGAACAACTACTGCGTGTCCTTGATAAGTATGTACCTGTCAGGCAGGGAGGAAGTGATTGAGCGAGGGAACCGTGGTTTACTAAAGAAGTTGAATCTCTTGTCAAGAGGAGGAAGGAGGTTTATGTAAAAATGAGGCATGAAGGCTCAGTTAGGGCGCTTGAGAGTTACAAGTTAGCCAGTAAGGTCCTAAAGAGAGAGCTAAGAAGAGCCAGGAGGGGACATGAGAAGTCTTTGGCAGGTAGGATCAAGGAAAACCCTAAAGCTTTCTATAGGCATGTCAAGAATAAAAGAATGACTAGAGTAAGATTAGGGCCAGTCAAGGACAGTAGTGGGAAGTTGTGCCTGGAGTCCGAAGAGATAGGAGAGGCGCTAAATGAATATTTTTCGTCAGTACTCACAAAGGAAAAAAACAATGTTGTCGAGGAAAATACTGAGATATAGACTATTAGACTAGACGGGATTGAGGTTCATAAGGAGGACGTGTTAGCAATTCTGGAAAGTGTGAAAATAGTTAAGTCCCCTGGGCTGGATGGGATCTATCCTAGGATTCTCTGGGAAGCTAGGGAGGAGATTGAAGAGCCTTTGGCTTTGACCTTTATGTCGTCATTGTCTACAGGAATAGTGTCAGAAGACTGGAGGATAGCAAATGTTGTCCCTTTGTTCAAGAAGGGGAGTAGAGACAACCCTGTTAATTATAGACCAGTGAGCCTTACTTCGGTTGTGGGTAAAGTATTGGAAAGGATTATAAGAGATAGGATTTATAATCATCTAGAAAGGAATAATTTGATTTGGGATAGTCAACATGGTTTTGTGCAGGGTAGGTCGTGCCTCACAAACCTTATTGAGTTCTTTGAGAAGGTGACCAAACTGGTGGATGAGGTAAAGCGGTTGATGTGGTGTATATGGATTCCAGTAAAGTGTTTGATAAGGTTCCCCACAGTAGACTATTGCAGAAAATTTGGAGGCATGGGATTGAGGATGATTTAGCGGTTTGGTTCAGAAATTGGCTAGCTGTAAGAAGACAGAGGGTGGTGGTTGATGGGAAATGTTCATCCTGGAGTTCAGTTACTAGCGGTGTACTGCAAGGATCTGTTTTGGGGCCACTGCTGTTTGTCATTTTTATAAATGACCTGGATGAGGGCGTAGAAGGATGCGTTAGTAAATTTGCAGATGACACTAAAGTCGGTGGAGTTGTGGATAGTGCGGAAGAATGTTGCAGGTTACAGAGGGACATAGGTAAGCTGCAGGGCCAGACTGAGAGGTGGCAAATGGAGTTTAATGTGGAAAAGTGTGAGGTGATTCACTTTGTAAGGAGTAACAAGAATACAGAGTACTGAGCTAATGGTAAGATTCTTGATAGTGTGGACAAACGGAAAGATCTTGGTGTCCATGTGCATAGATCCCTGAAAGTTGCCACCCAGGTTGATAGGGTTGTTAAGAAGGCGTAAGATGTGTCAGGTTTTATTGGTAGAGGAATTGAGTTTCGGAGCCATGAGGTCATGTTGCAGCTGTACAAAACTGTGGTGCGGCCGCAGTTGGAGTATTGCGTATAGTTCTGGTCGCTGCATTATAGGAAGGATGTGGAAGCATTGGAAAGGGTGCAGAGGAGACTTACCAGGATGTTGCCTGGTATGGAGGGAAGGTCTTATGGGGAAAGGCTGAGGGACTTGAGGCTGTTTTCATTAGAGAGAAAAAGGTTAAGACGTGACTTAATAGAGACATACAAGATGATCAGAGAATTAAATAGGGTGGACAGTGAGAGCCTTTTTCCTCCGATGGTGATGGCTAGCACGAGGGGACATAGCTTTAAATTGAGGGCTGATAGATATAGGACAGATGTCAGAGATGGGTTCTTTACTCAGAGAGTAGGAAGGGCATGGAATGCCCTGCCTGCAACAGTAATAGACTCGCCAACTTTAAGGGCATTTAAATGGTCATTGAATAAACATATGGATGATAATGTAATAGTGTAGGTTAGATGGGTTTCAGATTGGTTTCACAGGTCGGCGCAACATTGAGGGCCGAAGGGCCTGTACTGCGCTGTAATGTTTTATGTTCTATGTTCTATGTTCTAAATCATACAGTCATATGAATAAAGAATATGAGCAGGTCATCTGACCCATCTCAAGTCAAAAAGATCGTGGCTGATCTGATTATGACCTTAATTCCTCATTCCTGCCTGATAACATTTGGCTCCTTAGCTAGGCAAGAATTTATTTACCTCTGCCATAAAAATGTTCAAGGAATCTGTCTTCAGCATTCTTTGGAGTACGGTGTTCAATAGCCTTTCAGAGAAATAAATTCACCTCATCTTGATCTTAAATGGAAGACCCCTCTTCGTTTTAAACTGCACACCCTAGTTTTATTCTCTCCCACAAAAGAAAACATCATTTTATAAGCCACCCTGCCAATTCCTCCAAGGGTCTAATGTGTCTCAAAAAGACCATCTCCTATTCTTCTATGCTGCAGTGGATACATGCTCACCTTCTCCAGCCTTCGCTCATAAGTCAACCACTCCATCTCAGTATTAGTTGAGTGAACTTCCTCTGAGCTGCTTCTAATTTATTTATATCCTTTCTTAAGTAAGCCCAAAACTGTTCATAACTAGAAGCAGCAAGGAAAAGGTGGCATTTATGCTGATTGGGGGTGGAGGGACAGAGGATGAGTGAGTGGATAGGTGGAGAGGGAGCCCAGAAAGACAGAGAGATATAAAAGGATAGGCAGACAAAGGTTCTGAAGAAGGGTCACTGGACTCAAAACATTAACTGTGCTTTCTCCCCACAGATGTTACCAGACCTGCTGCGTTTCTCCAGCAATTTCTGCTTTTGTTTGAAGCAGACATTGTTGATAATGGGCGAGGGATTGTTGATAATGAGCTAGGGAGTAGGAAAAGCTAGATAGGTGATGACAGGGGCATTGAGTAGTTAGAATGGGTTGGCTGTACTGAAAGTGACCCACTTTATAACAGGGCCTGGGGTTGTGGGGATGGTTAATAGACAAGAAATGCAATGTTCATCCTCTGAAATTGTTAAACTCAATATGTAACAGCTCTGCATTATCTTAGAGGAACGAAATGATCCCTCAAAAATCTGGGAAGTGCTAGCAGGTCAGCTGCATATGAGAATTAGCTTAGGCAAAAGTCACAGGACTTAATAAATCAATTTGTCGCAGCTTAACAGGGGAAATGAATGTGAATTTTTAGGGACTGACTTATCAAAGCAGATAATAGAGATGGTGATTACCTCAACACCTATTGAAGCATTCCAAACATACCACTTGGTAAAAATGAAAGGTCGCAACATTGATTCACTGCACACAGATTGCAGAAAATATGAAACATTAAAGCTGGACAAATATTTCTGTAATCATCCCTGAAGCAGACAACATTGATACTGCATCCAGGACACAAAAAGCAAGCAAGCTGTGTGCAAAGTGTTGTCAATTGCACCCACCACAAAGCGGTCCTGAATTCCGATACAAGGTTGTATGTTGTCATGTTGTTCAAAAGGCGACTGGTTCATCTATGCAAGATGCACAACCAACCGGAGACTGGCACGGCAGTATGCCAACAGCAGTAAAAAAAATGCCGGGGACCTGTGTAAATCTAAGCTCATTCACAAAGTTCGCATCAACACAGAACCAAGTCAAGATCAAGAGTAGAACAATTTCCAACCCGAAGGTGAACAGCTTTCCATATTGTGAATGTAATTGCCTGGATGAAGTCAATCAACTGATTCTTTACCGCAATCAACAAGGAAAACTGGCAAACACAAACTCCAAAGTCAAAGGAGCTTGTGTAAATATCCTATCAGGATATAGAAACATAGAAACGTAGAAGATAGGAGCAGAGTAGATTATTTGACACTTGAGCCTGCTCTGCCATTCATTATAATCTGGTTGATCATCGAGCTCAATACTTTAAACTTGCACTCCTCCTATATTCTTTGATCCTGTTAGTTGCAAGAGGTGTATCTACTTCCTTCTTGAAAACAATAATGTTTTGGCCTCAACCATTTTCTATGGTAGTGAATTCTACAGACTGACCAACCTCTGGGTCAAGAAATTTATCGTTTCATTCTTAAAAGTTTATCCCTAATCCTTAAATTATGACTCTTACTTCTTGAGTCCCCCACCATTGGGAACATCCTTCTTGCATCTAAGCTGTCCCATCCTGTTAGAATTCTATCAGTTTCAATGAGATCCACCCCCTCCACCCCATTCTGCTAAACTCCAGCGAATACAATCCTAACTGACTCGATCTCTCCTCATACATCAATCCTGCCATCCAACAACTCAATTTGGTAAACTTTCATTGTACACTCATTAGAGCAAGAACATCCTTCCTCAGATAAGGAGAACAAAACTGCACACAATATTTAAGGTATGGCCTCAACAATGTTCTGAATAACTGCAGCAAGACATCCTTGTTCCTGTATTTGAATCCTCTCACTATTAAGGCCAACACACAGATTACCTTCTTTACTGACTACTATTTCTGTACGCTTACTTTCAGTGACTGGTGCATGAGGGAAGCCAGGTCTTGTTGAACATTCTCTACCCTCAATTTATGGTCATTCAAATAATAATCTGCCTTCCTATTATTGTTAGCAAAGTGCATAACTTCATCTTTATCCACATTATACTGCATCTACCATGTATTTGCCCATTCACTCAGCCTGTCCAAATCAGACTGAACAATCTCTACATCCTTCTCACAGCTCACTCTCCCACCCAGCCTTGTGTCATCTTCAAATTTTAAGAAGTTACATTTAGTTCCCTTATTTAAATAATTAATATATATTGTGAATAGCTGGAGTCCTAGTACCATTCCTTGTGGCATCCCACTAGTCACTGCCTGCCATTCAGAAAAAGACCCATTTATCTCTCCTTTTTGTTTCCTGTCTGCAAATCAATTTTCTATGCATCTCAATACACGATCCCCAATCCCATGTACTTTAATTTTATGCTTTAAACTCTTATGTGGGATTTGTTGAAAGCCTTCTGAAAGTCCAAATAAACCACATCCACTAGCTCCCCTTCATTAACTCCACTAGATACATCCTCAATGAATTTCAGCAGGTTTGTCAAGCATGATTTCCTTTTTGTAAGTCCATGCTGACTGTGTCTGATTCTACCACTGTTTTCCAAGTGCTCAGCTTCTAATTATTAAGAATGGATTCTAGCAACTATAGACTTCATTGGTCTATAATTCCCTGTGTTCTTTCTACATCCCTTTTTAAATAGTTGATTTACATTGGCTAACCTCCAATCTGTAGGAACTGTTCCAGAATCTAGGGAATTTTGGAAGGTGACTACCAATGCATCTATTATCTCAAAGGCCACTTTCTCAAGTACTCTGGGATGTAAATTATCAGGCCTTAGGGATTTATCAGCCTTCAATCCCATCTTTTTATCGATTTATATAGATTTCTTTCAAAATGAATTAAGTTTGCCAGCCATTTCTTTGTTGCCCACTATCAATTTCCCAGTTTCTGACAGCAGATAGTTTTCACCAATCTTTTTGTCTTTACATACCCATAAATTATGATATGACCATTTCCTGTGTTCCCCGAAAGCTTACTCTCATACTCTATGTTCTCCTTTTTAATCCATCCCTTGGTCCTTTATGGGTGACTTATAAGCTGCTCCCAATCTGCAAGTCAATTCTTTTTTCTTGGCAATTTGTATGCCTCTTTTTTGCATCTAATACTATCTCTAACTTCCCTCATAAGCCATGGTTCGGCCACTGTTCTATTTGCACTCTGGCCCCAGATAGGAATAAACAACCTTTTTTAGTTCATCCATTTGCTCTTTGTATGTTTGCCATTGCCTATCCACCATGATTCCTTTCAGTAACATTTTCCAATGTTTCATAGCCAACTCATACTTCATACCATTGTAGTTTCCCTTATTAAGGTTCAGGACCCTGGTCTTAGAAACGACTACCTCCCTCTCCACCATAAAGAATTCCATCATATTATATTTCCTCATCACCAAGGGTTGTCTCACAACTACATCACCAATTACTCTGGATGCTGGAAATCTGAAACAAAAAACAGAAATTGCTGGAGAAACTCAGCAGATCTAGAAGCATCTTTGGAGAGAAAGTAAAGTTAACATTGTGTGTCCAGTGACACTTCTTCAGAACTGCTTGCAGCTGGGAAAACATGGTATATATGCTGAAGACAAAAGGTAGGGGTTGGGGGAGGGGATCAGGAGAATAAGGAATAGCTAGAGATGGAGCCTAGAAAGAGACATAGAGAAAATAACGACTGGGCTACCAAAGGAATGGACAATGGTAGGCCAGGGAGAAAAATAAATCTGCTAATGAGGACCATTAGTAGGTGAAGATGGTTTGGCTGTGATGAAAAAAGCTCAAGTGATGATAAGGCTAGGTGCGTTTGGGTAGATAAAACACATGGATGAAGGCGGTCAGGCCCTAAAGTTATTGACTTTGATATTGAGTCCTGAAGGCTGGAGGGTCCCAAATGGAAAATGAGATGGTGTTCTTCCAGCTTGCACTGAGCAAGCTTTCCAATTATTCATTTCTCATTGCATAATACCCCGTCTAAGATGCCCATTCTCTAGTTGGTAACTCAATGTATTGATCCAGAAAACCATCCTGTATAGACTCCAAGGATTCTTCCTCAACAGTATTACGATGCATTTCATTTACCTAATCTACTTAATTACAGATGTTCTTTTAACGAATGTATCTCTGATTTCCTATTTATTGTCATTCCTAACAGCACCATGGAATGCTGTTTAGTAGTCTATATATCAACTCCCCATAATGTCTTTTGGCCCTTCATATTTCTCAATTCTACCCACATAGATTGTACATTATCTCAGCATCACTGGAATGCAATGTTTCCAATAACAACTACTAACTCTCTCCACACTCCACACAACTTCGGCCCTTCCAGCTCCCCAGAGACCACCTACCACCATCCCACCACCACCCCCGCCCTACCCCCAAGGTCATTGTTTAAAATTTGGTATTCTCGTGTTTGCCTTGATGAATGCAGGGTGAAAAGCTTTGGCAACGTGTCTCTGCTTTCAGCAATGTTCAAGCTCTGTACTGGCAAGTGACTGCTTGATTACATAAAGTCCTTGCTTTGCTTTTCCTAATGAAACAGAAACTAATTATATATTGTTAACTGCATGCCTTATATTTTACATCATGCACTACCTTTGAAGTGAAATCGGAAAATCAAAAGCACCTCAGGAATGAACTATTCTTCTTTTGCAGGCATCTGTGTTTTCTAAAGGGCACGGACTGTGATAAGTTCCCCAACAATCTTAAAGATACTGATCAGCACCTAATCAGTTGAAATAATGTTAAGAACTTATATTTGAAAGCAGATAC
Organism: Ginglymostoma cirratum; assembly: GCA_024137785.1. Lineage (NCBI taxonomy): Eukaryota > Metazoa > Chordata > Chondrichthyes > Orectolobiformes > Ginglymostomatidae > Ginglymostoma > Ginglymostoma cirratum. The sequence goes on along the minus strand of JAHRHZ010000077.1, from coordinate 7,685,047 downwards.
AACATACTTAAGTTTTGCTGAAAGACTACCACATTAATTTAGAAAAAATATGATCAAACCAGATTTCACTCTGGGATGTGACTCATCCAGTAGTAACATCAGCTGAGATTAGAACAAAATACAGGGAGTCCCCAGTTTACGAATGACCAACTTACGAATGCTTGAACTTATGGACATGGTCCCACAGGGGGTGAAATTTCAAAGATCCAACATAATTAAAGAAAGATCCAATATACAAAGCTATGCTGTATTTACAATCAGCTATTTTAAATTGTACTGCACAGTGTTCTGATTTTCATACAATTCAACGTACAAGCACACTCAGGAATGCAACTTACTTACAACTCAGAGACTGCCTGCTCTTCCCATTCTAGAATCCACATTCCTGAATAATAACGTACCATGCAATAGATCAATTTAGATCACATTTTGCACATCAATGCCCACACTTTTGACCATGCAATGGAACATCTGCTTCCTTGTTTGGGTTTGGTAATCTGCTTGGTGTCTCTGAAGCGACCACTTAGGTACCAGATTCGAAGCAGACATTGAGTCTTAGTTACACAAGCACAACTCAATTATTCAAAAATAATGCATAAAACACTTGCTCTACTCGTAGAAGATCATAGATTTCCCAACAGTGTGGAAACAGGCCAAAAAGTCCACACCACCCCTCAAAGTATCCCACCCAGACCCATCCCCCTATAACCCACCTAATCTACACATCCCTGAATGCTACAGGAAATTTAGCATGGCTAATCTGTCTAGCCAGCACCTCTTTGGGCTGTGGGAGGAAGCCAACACAGACATGGGGAGAATGTGCAAACTCCACATTGATAGTTGCCTGAGGTTGGAATTGAACCTGACTCCCTAGCACTGTGAGGCAGCAGAGCTAACCACTGAGCCATGATGCCACCTGTACTCTACAGCATTACAAGATTCCATGCCTACTTGTTCATTAAATAATTCACTGCAGTAACTGATCACAAGCCATTGGACATGATTTTCCAAAAACCACTGGTAGGTGCACGAACTAGATTACGATGACTTCTGTAAACTGTACAGGAATATAACTTCAATGTCTGCTACAAATCTGGTACCTAAGTGGTCACTTCAGATACACCAAGCAGATCACCAAACCTAAGCAAGGATGCAGATATTCCATTGCATGGTCAAAAGTGTGGGCATTGACGTGCAAAATGTGATCTAAATTGATCTATTGCATTAACATAAATGTGACCAGCTGCAATCAAAAATAGTTAATAACTTAGGACTGAAGGCACTGTGGAAAGAGATAGTAAGAACTGCTGATGCTGGAGTCTGAGATAACACAGTGTAGAGCTGGAGGAACACGGCAGGCCAGGCAGCATCAGAGGAGCAGGAAAGCTGACGTCTCGAGTCGGGACCCTTCTTTAGAAATGTGGAACTGTGGAAAGTTGTCACTGCAGGTTGACTTGACCTGAGTGATCAAAGAAGTGTTAAGCACTTGCAGACACTTTGGTCCTTGGAGTGATAAACTTGGTATCTTGGGAGGTCTCATCTTCAAAGGAAACCAAGTCCTTGTGCCCAAAGCTTTTGGTAAGAGGGCAGCACTGTGGCTCAGTGGTTAGCACTGCTGCCTCACAGCGCCAGGTTCAATTCCAGCCTTAGGCATCTGTCTGTGTGGAGTTTGCACATTCACCCCTTGTCTGCGTGGGTTTCCTCCAGGTGCTCCGGTTTCCTCCCACAGTCCAAAGATGTGCAGGTTAGGTGGATTGGCCATGCTAAATTGCCTGTAGTGTTCAGGGAGATATAGGTTAGGTGGGTTGTTTGGGGGGTTGGGTCTGGGTGGGATGCTCTGAGGTTTGGTGTGGACTTGTTGGGCCAAAGGGCCTGTTTCCACACTGTAGGGATTCTATAAGATAGGAAGGTGAATTGGGGTCATTAACAAGGCATTTGACAAGCAATAATTCCCCCAATTGTCAACTCACTGCTGCTCAGCAAAAAAACTCAATGTGTTACTTGTCAAAAGCGTAAAGGATGGTGCAAGATTTTGCAGTCGTCGAGATCAGCCTCAGACTTCTCGCGTGATTATGCTACAAATCCTAAAAATAACCCGCAATGCTCAGACCCAGATGAGATTCCTCCTACTGAGTCATTTTCCATTTGCTCACCCACATCTCTGACTAGGCCAGCATTTATTGCCCATCACAAATTACCCAGACGACAGTTAAGAGTCAACCACATTACTGTGGGTCTGGAGTCACAAGTAGCTCAGACCAGGTAAGGGTGGCAATTTCCTTCCCTAAAGGACGGTATTTAGACTATGTTCAGGATGAAAACTCACATCTAATGTTCCCAGAATCAGCCTAGTTTGCAAAATATGAGAGCCACCTGATCTGGGACATTGTTGGATATAAATTTCCTTCTCTCCCTCTAATGGGTAAGAAACACATTGCAGTAATCATTTCTGTCAAAAAAATTGAATGTCTAACTGAACTAAGACAGGAATGAATACCAATCCATAGATACTGAACCAATTCAAATTATTTTGTTAGAAACGAATCCTGAAGGCTGTGATGATAATGATTAGAAGAGGTTTTGCCTTCATATTTAAATGTTTACCTCACATTGTTCAATTATGCGAACTCAATTTCATCCAAATGGCAAAGGAAATATAAATTTGACAGTTACGAAACAAAATAACTGAACACTGAATGTTTGCAGTGGGAGATAACACAGTGTGAAGCTGGAGGAACACAGCAGGCCAGGCAGAATTAGAGGAGCAGGAAAGCTGCCATTTCGGTCGGGACCCTTCTTCAGAAATGGAGGAGGGGAAGGGGTCTCTGAAATAAATAGAGAGAGGTGGGGTCAGGATGGGGAAGGTAGGTGGGATGGTGATAGGTGAGTGCAAGTAGGTAGTGGTGGGGATTGGTCATTGAGGTGGGAGGAGCGGATAGGTGGGAGAGAAGATGGACAGGTTGTGTCAGGTCAAGGAGGTGGGATAAAGGGGGCTGGGGAAGGTAGGTGGGATGGCGATAGGTCAGTGCAGGTAGGCAGTGGTGGGAAATGGTAAGTGGGGTGGGAGGAGCGGATAGGTGGGATAGAAGACGGACAGGTCAAGGAGGTGGGGATGAGGGGGAGGGTTGGTCGTGGGATGAGGCTGGGGATGGGAAGATTTTGAAGCCAGTAAATACACTATTTCTTTAACACTGGAAGGTTCAAACTGAAAAGAAAGTGGCATGGGTTAGAGCCCACAACAAATAAGGTCTCAACATTTGCCCCCTTCCCCTTTCTTTTCTACGCTTGTCAGAAGTGTGGCATTGTATGACATGGCAGCAGCACTACCAAACTATGTGGATTCCCCAGAGTCTCAACGACATAAAGTTTAATCTTCTGAACGCTGTTGTAAGCAATCTGGGTTTAGGATTTTCTGACTGTGAAATGAATATTAAAAAGCTTAGACATTCTCCTGATCTACAATGGCTGTTGGTTGCTCTCACACTATGTTATAGAGTCATAGAGATGTAGAGTATGGAAACAAACCCTTCGGCCCAACTCATCCGTGCTCACCAGATATCCTAAATTAATCTAGTTCCATTTGCCAGCATTTGGCCCATATCCCTCTAATCCCATCCTATTCAGGTTGCCATCCAGATGCCTTTTGAATGTTGTAATTGTACCAGCTTCCATCACTTCCTCTATCAGCTCATTCCATACACGCACCACCCTCTGCCTGAAAAGTTGCCCCTTAGGTCCCTTTTAAATGGTTCCTCTCTCACCTTAAACCTATGCCTTGTAGCTTTGGACTCGCCCACCCAGAGGTAAAAACATTGGCTATTCACCCTCATGATTTTATAAACTTCTATAAGGTCACGCCTCAGCTTCTGACACCCCAGGGAAAACAGCCCCAGCCTATTCAGCTTCTTCCTAGAGCTTAAACCTCCTACCTTGGCAACATTCTTGTAAATCTTCCACGAACTGTTTCAATTTTCACAACATCTTTCCTATAGCAGGGAGGCCAGAATTGAACTCAGTATTCCAGAAGTGGCCTAACCAATGTTCTGTTCACTGTGCCCCCTCACACCCACGCACTGTCAGCTTTGCCTGCCAACCTCAGCTACTGAGCATCTATACTGGTCTCTTGTTTTCTCATTCACTGGCTATTCAGCTCATATCCAAACATCTACACACACCTCTTGATCTGAATCACTATCCAAACCTAAAGCCTGACTCCCATTTCAAAACTTATTATTCCTTTCACTCTCTTCTGGGATCCACTCCATTGAAGTGGAATTAACCAGGCCTGGTACATTCAATACAGCAATACAGATATTTCCCATTTCTCCCTGCAACAACATGTCTATTGGTAGATGGCAACTCCCACCCCTCAATATTACCACAACTTTACGATTTCTGGCCCAATTTCTCATCTTGATATGGAGATTCAAGCTTCTGTGTCACATGGTACACTTTATTTGTTTCACTTGTTAAAAGACACACCTTAATTATATGGACTCCTTTGCATTATGATGTATACATTGATGACTAACTCCTGCTTGATGAAAATTATCTTCAGGCTGTTTAATACAACTGGTGCTCTACGCATTGTTTGCAAAATCCAGGCATGCAATGAAACCCTGAGAAATCTATTCCACTAGAGATAGCAACTCAAGCAAGAGTTAAGCATTTATGTATCAGGCCATCTCAGGAGTGGCTAAATGTTTCAACCATGCGAGACTGATAGCACTGATGTTGTATTGTTCTGTGAACTATACAGAACGCTAAAAATCTAAAAGCCTCATATCTAAACCATTGCAGCCACATAACAGACCAAAAATCAACAGAAAGCAATAAAAGTTGAATCAGATGTAAGTGGAAATGTGAACAAAAGTCAAACAGGACTTTTGGAAGATCTTTATTTTTATTTATGCACATGAGGACATTATCGTTCATTAAGATATTATATGGAGACTACATTGATGTGCCAGTACTGATTCTAAATGAGCAGTCATTTTGCAAGAATGATGACAGATTTACGTAGTAACAAGTAGTCAAGGGTAAATCCAGAATTCAATGCAAACTGTCAGCTTTCGGTTTACCACAATAGTACTTAATTGATTTTTCAATCTACATTCTCTCTTTTTTTTAAAAAAGCAATTAAGAAAGACAAACATTTAGTGGAATTAGGTTTATGATAGATATTCATGATGTTTGCTGAACAGAGACTATAATAAATTGGCTCTGAAAAATTGATTTCTTACTTCGACATGCCTGTTTTTGCATGCCTCATGTTAGGACTGTGTACAAGCCAAAGTTCATTTGTTACCATCAATGCAGTATGGTAAACACCTCTACATTTGTGCTCTTTGCTCCTCAACAAATCACTCACCATTGCACAATTTATGACCAGTATGCTTCAACTGAAAAACCTCTATAGTCTATGATATTTGTTCCTTGTTTTATTTCATTATCTGTAACAAGGCAATCTGATGATATCTGCTCATTAGACCTAACATTCTCAGAGTGAAGGAAATTGAGTGGATGAAAGAAGAGTTCCAGAATATACGTTTGGAAACATTGCAAAGAATTTAGTGTCCTTGATACAGGTCCCAACGGGGGACCCAAAATCAGCCAAATCTCCACTAATGGTCAGAACAGCCAACCAGTTACAATTATGTGATCAAAAACCTGAATCAATTTCAACACAAAAAATATTCCTTTTGTCTTTAGATTCAATAGTAATTTTTAATAAAATGCTCATTAATCAGTCCAGGGCAATATGGTGAAGATTTCTTCAATGACTAGTGACTAGCAAAGGTGTAAGCATGTTTAGATAGAATAATTTTTGAAATATCATTGTACACAGAAGAAATCTATTACTTTCCAGTCTGAAATTTGTGCTTAGTGTTTTTCAGAGAGATGAATCTAATATCATTAGTTTAGGCAAACAGTTCTCCCTCTTAAGTTGTTCTGAAGGTCTTTTGTTCCTGTCAAAAACCATACAATATGATTATGTCATTTTTGTTGGGAGTATCACATCACTCAAGTATCAAGAATTGCATGCACGTAGGAATATCTTGATAAGTATCTTCCCAAGGCGTATTTTATTCTTTGAACAATATGTTTAGTCGCATATAATCAATTCTGTTTGTATTGCTTATTAGACAATGCATTCCACATTAATACTCGCAAAGCAGCTGTTCAAAAGCATTTTACACTCAGTAATGTGAAAACTGTCTTATTTGACTGTGTACATTAATAACCCCCAAAGAATGGTGAGAGCTGTTTACATTGCCACAATATTGCCTCCAAAACCTTAATGTAAAACTAACTCCTGGGATGGTTTCCACTGTCCTGTAAACAGCAGTATACCCACATTTATTGGTAAAATGTGAGGTAAATGTTAAAATGTCACATCTTTGCATCAAATTTGGCCAAATCTCCACTCATGGCAGGAACAACAGAACGATTTCTTTGTCAGATTCAAGTAATGTCACCAGCTAAGGTTAATAATCATTGATTGACTATAAAACTTTTAAGATTATCTGTTTTAATAAATTCAACCCACAGAAGAAAAATAAGCATTAGACCAAGGTCTGCACAGCAGGAGAGGCACAAATGCTTGCCACTTCCAGAAGCTTCCAATGTTAAAGCTGTTGGTGTTATATTTAAAGTCCAGCTATGCATCACTTCATGGACTACAGCTCTCAATATTGCAATGCATTGTGTCTGCTCACTGGCTTTCACCAACTTACCCTGTCAAATTATGAACACTTCTGCCTTCTGCAATTCCTACTCACTCACTGGAGACACCTGACCAGCTCTCCTACCTCTGTATCCCATAAGCTGCTTTCATCCACATTTGTCACAATCAGTCCCTCCCTCTTTGTCACATTGCAGGAAAATTTGACCCACAAGGAAAAGCCCAAGGCTTTTAAGAAGCATATTACTAATAACAGGAGCACTAGGGAAAGAGACCAAAGAGGCAACCTGTACACGGAACCTGAGGACATGGGTGAGGTCTTAACTGAATACTTCTCACCTGGAGAAAGGCATTGTAGATGGGGATTTCAGTCAGGATGGAGAGGTATAGAACAAGGAGAAAGTATCAGATGCTTTCGTGGGCTTAAAAGTGCAAAAATCCACAGGGCCTGATCATTGAGCTCTTTTCCCTATGGCAGATGTGTCTAAGACCTGAGTGCATTAGTTTAAGATAAGGTGAGGTTACAGCACTTCAGGTGCAGATCTGGATTCATTTTAAATGAGTTGAGGGTTATCATCTCAAATGCTAAACTGGGCAGTGAATTCCAAGCGTCCACCACTCTCTGGGTGAAAAATATTTCCTCATGTCCTCTCTAATCTTTCGGCCAGACTCCTTAAATCTGTGCCACTAGTAATTGATCTTTCCACATGGGGAAACAGGTTTGTGCTGTCCATTCTATCAAAATCTTTCATTATTGTGTACGCCTCAATTAATCCACCCCACAGCTTCCTCAGTTCTAAGGAAAACAACTCTAACCTGTCTAATATGTTGTCTTAGCTGCAATTTTCAAGCCCTGGCAATATTTTTAAAAAATTTCCTCTGTATTTTCTCTAGAACAACTGTATTCTTTCTGTAAAATGGTGGTCAGCGTTATATACAAAAACCTAGGTGTGGCTGGACCAATATCTTATATAATTCCAGCATTACATCCATGCTTTTGTAGTTGGGAATGCACGAATAGGCGGAAAACATCCCACCTGCTGACTTTACACTTTATCTACCGGTTCTCTGGCAACATCAGGGACTTAGACATACATTCCAAAGTCTGTCACTTCTGTTCTCACTGTCAATATCCTCCTTATTTATTGTGTATGCCTTTGATTTCTTTAACCTCTCCAACAGCATTACTTCAACTTTAACGAATTGAACTCCATTTGTTACTTTTCCACCCATTTCAATCAAACCATTGATATCTTCCTGTTGTCAACAGCTGTTCTTTATCACTACGAACTACAGAACCAACTTGCATGTTGTTTACACATTTCCCAATTATGTCCCCCACATTTCAATCTCAATCATTAACACGTACTGCAAAGAGCAAAGGGCCCAACAATGAGACCTGTGGAATACGAGCAGAAGCCACCTTCTATTTGCAAAGGCATCTGTCAATCGTTAGAATGAGTTTCCTGTCAATGAGTCAATTTTTCATCCAACTCAACACATTTGCAGTATGCTGTGGACTTTCTGACCAGTCTGCCATGTGGCACTTTGTCAAAAACCTTAAGAAAATCCATGAGAATAAAATCAACTTACTAACCTCATCAAACTTCTTTGGTACTTTCTCAAAAGCTTCAATTGAGTTGGTAAGACATGACTTCCTTTCAATAAAGCATGCTGACTATTGCTAATTGATCCATGCCTCTCCATGTAAGAGGTTAATCCCATTTCTCAATATTGATTCCAATGATTTGTCCACCATCAAGGTCATATTAACTGCTCTATAATTATTTAGTCTATCCCTCGCACCTTTAATTTTTGATTAATGACCCAATGTTCGCAGACCTCCAATCCTTTGATACCTCTCCTGCACCTACCCAGGATTGAGAATGATCCTCATGGCATCCACTATTTCCTCTCTGGCTTCCTTTAACAGCCAAGGATACAATGCATCCAGCTTTGGTGATTTGTCCATCTTCAAAGTCATCACTCCTTCCCTTCTTATTATGCTTATTTTATCAAATATTTCACAATCATCGTCTTTAACCAGAATGTCTGCATCATCCTTCCTCTCCTTTTTGAAGATAGAGTCAAAGTACCCATTAAGTACCATTACTCACAGTTTCTACATCCACACACAAGTTACCATGTACACCTCTCTGACAGGCCCTACTCTTTCCTTAGTCACTCTTTTGGTCTTAATGTACTGATTTTTAAAAAATCTTAGGATTGTCCTTAATTTTACCATGAAGGTGGCCTGAACATCTTTAATCCACACCTGAACTTTCTTTCAGGAATTTGCTAAAAATGACAGTTGGGCCTGTAGATGTGGGATTGAATCGTTCTTGGTAGATAATTACCTGTTCTCCCTCTAAAGATTCTGTAGCAGGAATAGAAGTTGCTGCTGCCCCTGCACTTGCTAAAAAAGTTATAATTTCTGTCTTCTTCTATGCTGTCTTCCAATTTCAAGGGCTCAAGGACTCCAGATACTGCTATCTCCAACCTAGATCTATGAGCATAGAACCTGTGGGAATGTCGGAATGATAACACAATTTTATGTCCATCAGAAGAAGCCTCATTATAATGTTTCTACACAGTGTGGTTTGAAGATTTCCCAAGGTGGTCATTGACACGCCTGATAAGGAGTTGTGAAGTATGTAACCTGACTTAAATGTATGTTAGACAACCAAGTTTCATGATAACAAGGTGTGGGGCTGGATGAACACAGCAGGCCAAGCAGCATCATAGGAGCAGGAAAACTTGACGTTTCGGGCCTAGACCCTTCATCAGAAATGGGGG
>JAHRHZ010000077.1:7621811-7674768 GCA_024137785.1 Ginglymostoma cirratum | reverse complement strand
CATTGGGCTGCAGGGTTCCCAGGCTGAATATGATTTGCTGTTCCTGCGGCCTTCGGGTGGCATCACTGTGGCATTGCAGGAGGCCCAGGATGGACATGTCATCTGAGGAATGGGAGGGGGAGTTGAAATGGTTCGCGACTGGGAGGTGCAGTTGTTTGTTGCGAACTGAGCACAGGTGATCTGCAAAGCGGTCGCCAAGCCTCCGCTTGGTTTCCCCGATGTAGAGGAAGCCACAACGGGTACAGCGGATGCAGTATACCACATTGGCAGATGTGCAGGTGAACATCTGCCTGATGTGGAAAGTCTTCTTGGGGCCTGGGATTAGGGTGAGGGAGGAGGTGTGGGGGCAGGCGTAGCACTTCCTGCGGTTGCAGGGAAAAGTGCCGGGTGTGGTGGGGCTGGAGGGGAGTGTGGAGCGGACAAGGGAGTCGCGGAGGGAGTGGTCCCTCCGGAAGGCAGATAAGGGTGGGGAGGGAAAAATGTCTTTGGTGGTGGGGTCTGATTGCAGATGGCAGAAGTGTCGGAGGATGATGCGTTGGATCCGGAGGTTGGTGGGGTGGTACGTAAGGATGAGGGGGATTCTTTTTTGGCTATTATTGCGGGGACGGGGCATGAGGGATGTGTTACGGGAAATGCGGGAGACACGGTCGAGGGCTTTCTCGACCACTGTGGGGGGGAAGTTGCGGTCCTTGAAGAATGAGGACATCTGAGATGTACGGGAGTGGAATGTCTCATCCTGGGAGCGATGCGGCGGAGGCGAAGGAATTGGGAATAGGGGATGGCATTTTTGCAGGAAGGTGGGTGGGAGGAGGTGTATTCCAGGTAGCTGTGGGAGTCAGTGGGCTTGAAATGGACATCGGTTTCTAGGTGGTTACCCGAGATGGAGACAGAGAGGTCCAGGAAGGAGAGAGAAGTGTTGGAGATGGTCCAGGTGAACTTCAGGTTGGGGTGGAAGGTGTTAGTGAAGTCTCTGATACAAGTTTCATGATACATTGATTAGGGGAGGGAGAATTTAAGGGATAGAATTCTGCCCAGAAGCCAACATGATCGTACCCCATTCTCCTAAATCAATGTGGCGAGGGCATCGGTGGAGGCAAGATGGTGCCAAAGAATGGCAACTTACGTTCTAGAGGTGGCAACATGGTGAAAGGGACTCATGCTTGGTCACCAGACCCATGGCCCAAGACAGAGCACTTAACAAGAAGGACTGTAAAGCTGAACACTTTTTCTTTATTTTTTTTTTCTTCATTTGTATTCTATATTTCAGTTTATTTTTCTGTGTTTTAAGATGGTGCCAGAGTAGCCACACTAAACAACACTTTTCGCTGTATTTTGTAACAAAATATGTGACAATAAATAAATCAAATGACTGTCTGTTTATAGTTACAGTTTGTGGTTGTAGCAGTTGCAAAGTGTTATCTTCCAATGTTTGCTATTGAAAATGTTTGTGAAATTAAAAGCTCAGATGATGTTTTTAAATACACTTGTCTAATTACGTTTGCTTAGCTGGCATTACAATGAAACCATTGTCATGAATAATGTAATGGTCATGATTGCTTAAGGCCATAATTTGTTAGGTGCATTCTTTGGACATTGAATGACTTGCCAATAAAATTGAAGTTAAATGGGTGACATTACTGAATCAGTGGAGTCATGATTATTGTGGTTATCCCTAGCAACATCTCAAATTCCGAAATATTTACTCCACCCCGAAGAAAAAAAACCTTATGCCTCCACTTTGGTCCACGATGTCAGCTATTTTGTGCGATAATTGTGCAGCTGACTTCTGATCTAACTTGATAAGATTGCAACATTGTATTCTTGAGGGTGTCTTGCAGCTCCACTTGATACGCAATATAAATCTCCCCATCCTTCTATTCTCTTACATCCCTGTGGTACCAATCATTTTTCAGCTTCCCCATGATCCTTTTGAGCCATTTTATTTAACTATGTCCCAATGTTACCTTCAGAATCCATGGCTTTGTGAATTGCCATGTCCTTGTTGGCCCTACACCCTCCCACATAGAGGCCAAAGTTACCATAACCTGAGGAAAGCTCCAATCTTCAACAGTTCCTAGTTCTGTCCCATACTCTTAACAGATCTCACACTTCTAAATTGAATTGCTCCTTTCACTGTAAATATTGTCTCAGCAACATAATGCAATGTAGCCCATCCCCATTTGCCCACTTTACCTAGGGTTCTTTTGGACTGTCACCTGGCCATTGTTGAGAACATTCCTGAGACTGACTTAACAGGACAGCACTAAATGAGCATGCCACACTCCCCCAGCATTGAATCTGCTAGACTGACAATGACTGGGTACCAGGAGACTAGTAGGACCAATTGGCTGACTGTGGCCAACTCTTTGGACTGGAGATAACAAGGTGTAGAGCTGACTGGAACTGGCCACACCCCCTGACTGACTGTTATCCTCTCCTGACCCCACTAAAGACAGCTCCCTTTTGACTTTCCAACCAAATGGCCATTTGTTTGAAGCGCCTGTAATATGTTTGCCATGTAAACTACTACTATCTGCTGCAATTTGATGCTGATGTGGCATCATGCTACACATTGATATGTCCACTTCCTTGACTGTTCAGTGCTCTTCAATGGAAAAATCTTCCTGCATCACTCTTTGCATAAAAAAGCACCCTATAACTGAACAATGAAAGTCCTGTGCACTAGAAGCAATGTTAGGCAGATTCTGAAGTGAATGGGTGCTAAGAAAGCAAGACCAAAGCCATTAGTGTATCTCATTTAAATGCATGAGATGGCCCTGTGTCCCTGCCCGCAAAGAAATCTAGCAGAAGTATGCAATCTTGGGTGTCCATGAACTCCAGGGTATGTTATTGAAAGTTAAGCAAACAGCAGGCATGATCATGAGTAGAGGTTGGTGGTTTGCTAATGTTAACTTGCATGGACAAAGATTTGAGGAGGATGGCTGGCATGGAGCATGCAGTGACATTATGAAGAACCAATTGGATGATGGTTAGCCATCAATGAGTTATAACTCCAGGCACCTGCTCTGACTTAGGCTAATTAATGAGATATAAGTGCATGGAAATGAGGTAGTCGCCACTCAATAACAAGATTCAGAAGTTGTCATTTAAAGTTTAAGGGAAAAATAGGAAAAAGTTATCCCGATATCCAGATTCTGAGTTCTTCATTCTTGATGTATGTTCCTAACATTCTCACCACTGTCTACACCACAGCATAATTTTCAAATGTGAAACATAATACTAAAGAGGTTGGACTAGTATCAGTTATCATTGTGAATTGTCTGAATTTTTGTAAAATGTTTTCAAATTCAAACAAAAAAACTCTTCTCTACGAGAAAGACACATATGAAAATATAGAAGGATACAGTGAAACTTAACCATTACTAGCACACAATTGTATTTCTCTGTCTTTTCTAGATGTGTATTTCACTGAAAGTTGTAACTGGTAACACAGTGATGAAATATGAAGTAAAACACCAGTGATATTTTCGAAAAATGACAGTTTTTAATCTGTTTTCAAGAAACAAATAACAATACAAGCAAAGACATACACCTTTAAAAATGCATGTACTGGTCTAAACACCAGTTTGTCACGTTTTATACACTTTGCATCATCGGAGCCAAACAATCCTCAGACAATTGTTTCAGAAAAATATTTACATTTCATCACATAGGTAGTAAAGTTTGCATTTCATTTCGTCTTGCATATATTTAGCCTATAGCTAGGCAACATTTTTGTTTTTTTTTACAAAACTTACAAAATGTAATGCAATAACGAATTTACCTGAGAGGAAATTTGTTCTTAACATATAATGTTTTTTTTCCCAAACTACCAAAAAGACTATACGGATGATTCTTAAAACACAGAAAATGAATAAAGTATCTCGTTGCAGATACTGACTTAGCTATCATCTTTAAATTACACAAGTACCATTAACTTAGAAGGTTTACATTCATTGCTAGAAGAAGGTTGTTTAATTTTGAACCATTTTGATTTAATACTGATTGCTGCAATGCTATTTGCATTTTGTTTTGTACAATGAAGTTGTTAAAATGTGGAAGAATGCATCCGCTTGTTACCCTGTCTCTAAAACATTGACCAGTATGAAGCCAATGACTGCAATGGGAACTTTCAGAATATGCATTTTCTTAACTAACGGTCATTGTCAGTGTGTCATTTCAAACATGATTTGATTCCCTTGGAATATTTGAAGAAACAAACTCAGACAGTAATGTGGGGCGCTCATTTCCATTTCTCATGTTGGTGAAGATTAAGTAATGTCAGATTACTCTTGACTACAGTGTTGAACATGCCTCAGCTGTTTCTTTGGATGCGTTTCGGCATCTGGATCGTATGTATTCTGAAAGTACTCATTACAGCTTTTTGTTAAATAAAACTAAACGAATCCAAAATAAACAGGCAGCTTTACTGACTGCTGGAGGATGTGCCTTTCCTTGGAGATATGGGAGAAATTATGTTCAGAGATGTGCTGTTATCTGACTCCATGGAGCTGTTCATCATCAGTCCACATTGGCTGCTGGAAAGGTTGATAGTCCTGCAAAATTGGAGTCAGAAGACAGAAATGAGTAAGAGAAAGTTTGGCAAATTGCCTCTTGAATCAAACCTTGTAAAAGCTAGAAGTATTTTATTCATTTTGCCATTTTTACTGCTTGTGATTATTTTTTCTACTTTAACTGGCAAAACATCTGAACATTTGAGGAGAGGATAATTTTTAAAATGTATACACACACGAGGGAGGGATATCAATGCCATCAGAATCATACTGCCCTACCAATCCTATCCGAAGAATCATAAATTTCAGATACAGATCTTAGATTTATTCCTGCAAAGCCTGACTCTTATTGTACAAATTTAATTGCACTGCTTTCTAGGCTGTTTCTTTCTCTTTGGCCTGACACTGCTGAAAACATAGTGGCCAATAAAGATTAGTGAAAGCATTAGATTACATCAAAGTTCCATGGTTTGCCACAATATGGTAAATAATCAGACAAGAAATCTTTGATGTCAAATAGAAGTACAAAATCATTTATTGAGGGACAGGGCTTATAATATTCAAGTAAAGCTTTTTTTTAATGACTAATGTATGTGAAAAAGACTTAAAGAGTACAGTTGTGTCACTTAATTAGCATTAGATGAAAACATTAAAATTATCAGAAAAATTTTCATCAGTTCTCCACAGGTGAAAAAAAATCACCTCGGTAGCAGTAAGCTTTCTTCCAAGTCACAAATTTAGCTGAATGCAAAATTAATTAAGAAGCAGGGTGTCTGATCCCTTTTCAAGCCTTCAGTTAAGGAAAAATCACGCAAATTTTCAGCAGAGAAACAATTTGAATTTTGCCTTTGCTAAAGAATGTGAACTAACAAAAATAGAAATTAGCTAATAATGGTAGAACATCTTTATAAAATTCACTCATGGGACATGGACAGCACTAGCAGGCATTCTTATTTGCCCAGGAAGCACTTCAAGGTCAAATACTTTGCTGTGGATCTGGAGTCACATGAGGCAAACCAAGGAAGGATGGCAGATTTCCTTCCCTAAAGCATATCAGTGAACCAGATAGGTATTTTGTGATGACAATTGACAGTGGTTACACGATCATCATTAGGCTAGTTTACTGTTCCAGATTTATACTGGATTGGATTCAGATTTCATCATCTGTCATGGTGGAATTCAAACACACGTCCCCATCCTGTTTCTTTTGGATCACTAGTCCTGTTACTACAACAACATCACCTCCCCTTCACATGATTTATTTCTATACATTTCCTACAGCTCAATCATGTCCCCAAGCTTGCACTAAGTTTCTTGTCCATGTTATAAAACCATGCAGTTTCCTGAAAATTAATTTATCCTTGCTACTATAAAGAATCAAAAGAACAAAAGATTGCAAGGTAAAATACAAATGATGGAGGCCATTCATTAATGCATCTAGAACAAGCCATTCTCTGCCAATCCCAGCATCCAGTTGTATCCTAAATTATTCCAAGACTCGTCTTTCATCCCTCTTTGACTTACCTGTAAAACAGTATACAATATAGCTGGTGTTTTGCGGTCAGGATAGTGTACTGTTTTAGCATCATTTCGGTTAATTTATACTCAACTTAGCAAAATGTTCTTCCGTGCTATTTTTCTGGTTGCTACTTATATTGACTGGGCATGTCATCAGTGGAGTAAGTTGATAGGATGAAATGAAATAAGATCAGAAGAGGCTCGTGGGGACAATAAATAACAAAGATTTGCTGGGCTGTAAATTCTATGAAATATATAAAATAATTACTGCCAAAGTCACTTCTCCAAATTTACCTGGTATTTTGACATAATTTATTGCCGATGCTATTTTTGGTTCCATGTACTGTAATTTCTATTACATATTATAGCTGTTCCTTACTTGAGTAAAAAGTTCAATTGGCTCGACAGCTAGAGTATGGAGCAGAATAAAGTCAGCCCTGTGGGTTGAATCTCTATATTGGCTGTGCTATTCACTTTATCCCAGGATTGTGGAGTGCTTACCCACGACCTAAACACAGCCATTGTCTTTTTTGTAATGAAGCAAAATGCTTATGAGCATTTGTGGACAATGGCTCCCTACTTACCCATAAATCTAACCTGAAACTTTTCAGCCCATTTTCAAGTTTATATCCTTACCATTTTCCAGGCATTTGACTGCCTCATCAACTTAGCACATTCTCCAAATTGGAACAGTTTGCAGTGACTATCTGAGTCAAAGTAAATTTGAAATGGTGACCCAGCGGAAAATTTCACAACAACCCCAAAGATATTTTGTATAACACTGCTAAAAAGTCTCCTATGCATCACAAAAAAAAATCACAATTATGTTATTTTTCTTTCATTAGTAGGACCTCTGAAATTTAAAGAAACAGAAAAGGCAATTTGCTTAACAAACTTACCCCTGAAGCTGCAACTGTGGTCTGACCAGGGGGTGAGCCACTTTTCACTCTGGGTATCTCCTCTTGGTTAGATGTAGAAGACGATGATGAAGTTGGAGTCATTGTGACTGTATTGCTTGTGCCTGCAAAATAGTTTGTCAGCCGTTCAATTATTTGGTTGACAATGGGACATTGTCTGTATTTTAAAATCCTTTCAGCCAGTACTCTCAGACTCACTTGAAGTGCTCTTCGACTTGTTTAAATTCTTAGGTTTTCTTTTTCTAGTCTGGATTCCTTCTTTCTTCATTGCCAGAGGCCGTGGTACCTATTGATTTAAACGAAAACATATTTTTAAACTCAACTGATTACGAAATAACAATTAACCATTTAAAACTGAAAGATAGTTGTTTTAACAGATTGTAAAATGTACAATACCTGAATGAACATGTAGTATATAGCATTAAAATCACTACATTTCATTACTACAATGATCAATTATAAAATACTAAAATGATCAATTTATTTTCCTGACACAAAATTATAAGATGAATGTCCAATAGGAATCAAGTAAGTCAATGTAAAATATTTTCTTTTTCACTTGATGATTATTAATATGTTGCAGATACAATTACCAATTTAAAAATAAATGAATTATTTTTGTCTTCAACAAATGAAACAATAATTATATATTTTATGTGTCCATTGTTGAATGACAAAATTTTCATTCCATCTGAAGAAAGTTAGTGAAACCTTTTCTAAGGTAGGGATTTATTGGTGTCTCTGTTATAATGTCCCCAGTCGAAGAGAGAAGGTAACGTACCCCGTGGAGCTTCATGTAAAGTCCACAGGCATTGCAAACTGGCTCTCCTTCGGCATTTCGGCGCCATAAAGTGGTGGTGGTTGTATGACAGTTGGCACAAGCCAGACCAATACGTCTGGATGAAGACTGTAAGAGAATGACACACAAGCAGGCAGACTATTATAATCAAGATGCACAAATAAGTGAAGGTCTTTTTTTTAGTCATAATTACTCATAGTTAACGCCATCACTTTGAACTTCTAAAACTGCTCAGAAATTGACTGTAAAATGCAATCTAGTGAAGCAAGACTAAGATTTAGAAATATTTTCATATTTAGACATTTTCAGTATCTCCAGTGTAGGAATTGGGTTAATAACCAGACTGATGTAACCTTTTCTAAAGGTTGCTCATACATTGTGCACCATTACCTTAATAGACAGTAGATGTAGAAATATTTTGTAAGCTTTTTTTATTCCACTAGTGAAGTTAACTATAAACCACAGGAAAATTACATACCATTAGCATTACAATCTATTAAATGCTTCATAATTTTCAACTATGAGGATTATTATTATATTTTAAATTTGATTTTCACATCAGTACAGGCACTTTTACCATATGTTCCAGATTACAAGCAATTGCCGCTGCTGGTAGATGTTTAACCTGAGCCATATTATGAAAGAATGGTGTCAGATGTTTGTCCAAAATTTGTTGAAGCACAGGGTTTCACTGCAGTTATGCATCAGGCGCTATCCACAGCAGTGCAGTGCACAGAAAATACAGAAAAGCAAGAATTGTTGCACCTTGGATTATTATCAAAAATTACACTCAACCAGGTTTACTGCATTTCCATTAATGAATTTTGTTGTCTTATAGAGCATTTTTTTTTTTGGCACTGCAGCAGCATAGATTGCATTATACGGCAGGGTCAAGATCAATCTTTGGCTACAGATCTCAACATGCGGTCTCACCTCATCTCTTCCTCACACTTGACTATGGTTTAACTCAACCAAGCATCTATACTTACAGATAATAGTTTTCAGTAGCTTCTAAATGGCTGAATAGAACATATTTTTTGTTTTAATTGTCCAGAAATTGCTGGAAAAATGGTTGTTCATTGATGGCATGTGGTGTTATTAGTGTGTAAAGCATGACAATTTTCCGTAAAATAAAGCTAGGCCACGAGTTCCAATTTGTTACAAATTGTCAGGTAATTTATACTCTCTCCACTAAACTTGCCATACGAAAAAAATTACCAGATCACCATAAGTCATTGGACATCATGAAATTGCTAGTTTTGTTTGTTCATTTCTTGATGCTGTATTATTACCAAGAGGTTGATTGTCATGGATCCCCATCTCTGCTTTGTTCTGCCCTTATTCATTCCATATAGGTAGGAGGTAATCAGTCCATTAGATCCATCATCCATTTTTCTCCACTTCTTCCCTCTCCTACATTTTCTCACTATTTTGGTCCCTGAGCCCTGATAGCGGTCTCTGTCCAGCACCAGTTCTAATGATGTGACCAAAGTAATGTATCTTTCTTCCTTTGCTGTTATATTTTAATTTCACCTTGCCATTTCAAACACTTGCTTATACTCTAACTGTGCAGGATATGCAAGACATCTGCATTTGTATCTATATGTCAAAGGCATTGAGCTTATTAATCGCCTTTTTTCTGTTACGTATCTCCAAGGCACAAAATGTTGCACCTCAGCATTCTTCTCCTAAGATTCAGGTTCAGTTTCTTTGATGTTAAACAGATGCTGACAAAAGTTGCCTTGGCTATCTCAATCCTCATTCAAATCTCAGTCACATCTGTGAAACCAATAAAGGCATGTGAACCTTTTCACTCTAGGACCTGTCCATTTACTAAAGTTTTCACTTCTGGGGATAAGTCTCTACTTATTATCATTTTCTTAACCTTCTTCATGTTCATTCTTAATGCATGTTCCCCACTCCTTGCTTTCACTTTATTCACAACTTCCTGTAGTGCCTCTTCAAGACTGTGCAACCAATGTAGTGTCATTTGCATATCTCCAATTGTTGACATTCAAGCCCAACACCCGATAGTGTAGCCAGGTAAATCTTCTATGTTTCTTAAGATAGCTTCAGGGTACATGCTGAACAGCTTGAGGAATATAACACATCAATGACACTTTTATCATTGGGAAATTCGTTTTGCAACTACGAATGAATATCTGTGCAAGCCTATGGGCATAATAATTCATTTCACAGAACCCTGTTATGATATGACTTATGGTCCTGATATGTTACTTCATCTTGGAGGCCCAGAAATGTAAGAATAAAACTGTATCACTTCCTACACTGGTTCCTAGTTCTTTTGAAGCATGTGCAATTTTATTTTTTTTTTCTCTTTCTATCTCTTTTTCCTTCCCCTCTTCTTTTTCTCTATCTGTTTGCTTTATTTGATAGGAGTTCAATCTTTTTCTTTTGGGGTCACACAAGAGTTGATCTCTCTATCCTTAAATTGCATTGTCCTAAAGAGATAAATCACTGACTCAATGTTCAGGAGATCCCAAATGTTGTTGGTGGTGCCCCATGCCCTTATCAATTTGCATTTCCATGTATTTGCTACTAAGCAAAACAATATGATCGGAAGAATATGTTATTAGAAAACCAACATCACTGTTCGTACTGTGAGATGCTGCTCCAATTGGGCCATCAGCTTATACAGTGAAAAGTAGGGCCTTGGCTAGTGTTGTAGAACAGAGAGACCTAGGGGCTCAGATACATAATTCTTTAAAATTTTCATCAGATGAAGGCAGGATGGTTAAGTAGGCATTTAGCATTTTTGCCGTCATTGCTCAGACCTTTGAGTATAGGAGTTGGGATGTCATGTTGAGGCTGTATAGGACATTGGTGAGGTCTCTTCTGGAGAGACCTGTCCAGTTCTGGTTGCCCTCTTATAGGAAGAATATTATTAAGCTGGAGAGGGTTCAGAAAAGAGTTACCAGGATGTCTCCAGGAATGAAGAGTTTGAGTTACAAGAGGAAGCTGTATAAGCTGAGAATTTTTTCACTGAAGCACAAGAGGTTGAGGGGTGACCTAAAAAGGTGAATGGCAGGTGTCTGTTCCCTAGGGTAGGGGATTTCAAGACTAGGGAGCATTTTTTAAGGTGAGAGGAGAAAGGTCTGCACAAAAAGTGATGTGCATGTGGAATGAACTTCCAGAGGAAGTGGTGGATGTAGGTACAATACAATGTTTAAAAGATGTTTGGATAAGTAGATGAATCAGAAATGTTTCGGAGAATATGGGCCAAGCACATGCAGATTGGACTGGTTTAGTTTGGGATTATGGTTGCCTTGGGGTGGTTGGAACAAAGGATCTTTTTCCATCCTGTTTGACTCTATAACCCATTAACAATTACTGACAGTCAGAAAACTCACAATGTCAAGTCAATTTCGATATTATCATGAGAGATCCTATCAAAAAGACTCAAATGGACCAAGATATCACCAACAGCAAGCTTTCCTGTTAAAACAGCTGAGTTGTTAACACAAGCTGAATTCAATGTTTTCCCCAATGTGATGGTGGTTTGAGTTCAGCCACAGAGAGATGCCTCTATATCACCACAATAAAAGAAGCATAGTCTACTTTCAATCTGACTCCCAACATCATTTATGGAAGAGACAATGAGACCACCTCTGAAAGCCAGCCTCACACCTGCAGTTATTAGACCTCTCTAATTTCAGTCCAATGTTGACCTTGATTTTGTGCACCTTCTGTGCAGTTGTAACCTTGTATGCCTCACTCTGTCCAAGCGCTCTATGATCTGTATATTGTTGTTTGTTATGATCTGACTGTACTACTCACAAATCAATTTTCACTGTACTTAAGTACATGTGACAACAATAAATCATTCAACATATGAGATCCAGGAGTATTCTAACATTAGATTTTGCTCAGGTTGGTCACATTTTCCCTGCAGTAAAACTATTTTACACATCTATTCTGGCAGCATATGTGCATGTAAACTAATTCCCTTTAATGTTCACATCAGTTTGAGATATGGCCAAAGAACTTAATGTTGCAAGATGAGCATAGCAGTGGACAGTTATGCTAGCTGGAGGTCATATCCCCAAAACATTATAAGCGTACACTAATTTAGTTTTCTCCTACTGCTCAGAGATAACAGTGTGGAGCTGGCAGACCGCAGCAGGCCAGGCAGCGTCAGAGGAGCAGGAAAGTTGACTTTTCAGGTCAGGGCCCTTCTTCAGAAAATTTGTTTTGCAATATTTGCAGCAGTTAGAAAGAACAACATTTCAAAAACATACATTTGGGTGACTTAGATCTTCAATAGATACTGTTCTATTCCTTTCTCTTTGGGCATTATGTTAGTTAATTCTTGCTTTTTAGTGAATTTTTGCTTCTTTCAAAAAAAAACTGCTATAAGTATCACCACAACCCCAGCAGTGTCTTGCTTGATGATGAAAAGTAAGTAAAAACAATGAAAAGCTAAACTACTTTTTTTTGTTAATTTGAATATTATCCAATGTTGTGAGATACTCATAGGTTAGTCACAAGTGTAGTAAGATTTCACTCAAGTAGCCTGGAGGCTGGAATAATCCGTGCATTTTCAATTCGAAAGTGGATCTGGTATCTCTTATTCGAATTGCCAGTTGGACTCTGGTGGATTATTAAACCGGGAGGTGGATTATTAAACTGTCAGGTTTCTGTTCGCCCCCTCCACTCCCTGTTCTCAATTGCTTCATATCAAGAGCGTCTTCAAACTGGAAAACCCAGGGTTCAATTGGGTTGCGGTTCAAAGTTTGTTTGCGAATAATGGGGTGGGTCGACATTTAATTATATTTTCAAGATTTTAAATTCTTACTTTATCAGTTCTCGCAGCGTTGCCCTTTAGATCCAGACTTGGTATATCTTGCTATAAATCAAAAACAAAATGCCATCGTGTAATATATCGGCGCTAAATGTTCCCTGCAGTCTCAACAACAAATTCCAACTCATCCTCTACCAAAACCGATTGAACAAAAAAATGGAAAATCGAGTGTCTGACCTCTTGATTGCAATCTTTTATTTTATCTGGCAGATGCTCTTAGTTCCCCTGCTCACACAGGTACAATTTCAATCCTACCGTGTCCATTTGTCTCATCAAATGAAGGGATCGGACAAGTATTCTCTCAGAATTGACTTTCAAAACCGTTTTTAACGCATTTATAAAAGGGGACCCTCAGCTGGCCGAGTGGGGGAGGGCGTGGGAATCAGTGATTAAAATAAAACTAATTAACACTCATTTCAAAAGTCTCTCACTGTTAACGCCTGAAAATGAATGCAAGAAAGGTGTCGATGGCGGCCTGTTTGTAGGTTCACAACCGTTTTTCTTTCCCCTGTTGCGATTGTCGACCTATTTAACCCTTTACGTCGACTCGGTTCAGTCGGCAGCACATGAAAACTGATTTTTGTCACATTGTGGCAGACGCATTTAATACCAACAGCAGAAAAAAAAGTTCACCCAAACTCGTTTGGAAATTCCCATTGGGGGAATCACATGTTTTTCGGCCTTTGGTTCTTCATGGTTACATTGTTAGAGAAATTGTTTCCATTTTCAAGTTTAAAAAAATTGGTTTCAAGCTGGTTGGCCCTGGGGGGAGGGGATAGGAGAAGCGGGGAAAGGCTGAATTTACTTGGTACCATGTCTTTCGGATTGTGAACTGCAACAGAGCTAGGACGTTACAATTCTACGCTAAAATACAAAAAAAGACGAGTTATCTAGACTGGAAACATTAGCTTGCTTTCTCTCCATGGATGATGCTTGACCCGCTGTGATTTCCAGCATTTTTTTTTTGTTTTCAGTACAGACTCCAGCATCTGCAGTCATTTGCTCCTACAAATTCTGTTCTAAACAGAACAGTTGCACAGACACTGACAGACCTTTTGAGTATTTCAGGTCAACATTGTTTTTCCTTAATTTTGGTTTCGCTGTATTTAAAGATTTCCCCATTGGGAGTAATCTATTATCGTTAAACATTCCTCTCCTGTTGCGTCTTTCTGTGAACTATCGGAGGTTTTGGAAAACCTCGGGGAAAACAGTCGAATAATAGAAAACATTAATTGGATTAATACATTTCAATGTATTGTTGGCGAGCCATATTTTATATGAATAACGTTGTAGCTACAAATGCTGAGATACTGTTTATTATAGGTGAGGCCTTAAGTGATAAATACATGTCAAGGTTAAAGTTCTGTTTATGGTGTTGGGTAATAGAGTGTTAATAGTAAGATGTTACACTTTACAATCACAAAAAGGATCTTTCAAATAATCGGGTGATTGGATCAATGTTTACAAATCCCAAAGGCAAAAATGCAATTTTCCCTCTCTTCGTATTACACTTTGATGCATGTTCTCAGGACTTTTGCTGCATTGTGGAGTCAGGTTATCTTACATTCTTATCAGTAGTACCTGCTGTATCTGGATTACACTGGCAAGAGTTACATAGGTCGCTTACCATTCTCTTCTGAGGTTTGATAAGAGGTCGGCTGAGTCCGTTCATCTTATGGTACAAACCGCAGGCGTTGCATAAGTAATGTCCGGTGCCATCGCGTCGCCACAGGGGAGTGGACATGGAGCCACAGTTCACACACTCTCGGGCTTCGGAGAGCTCATCCAAAAGCTCTGTCATCCACATTCACACAAACAGAAATAAGGCTAAGTTATTGAAAGAATTATCGACACTGAAATACTGCGCCAAACGAAAATATAACATCGCGCTCTGGTCCCACTGTTTATTATTCATCTGGTATACCCTTTGTACAAGTTTGAAATGTGATAGATAAATTTCACCAAAGGACATGAAGTTCTGTGGTTTATATTTGCTCTCATTTCAAGAAGGGTACTACCCGAAATGTTGACTGCTCTTTCTTCCAGATGCTGCCTGGTTGGCTGCGTTCTTCCAGCCTCTTGTTTGTCTAAAGGGAAAATAAAACTGATTCCCCAAATTTCGACCGCGAGTGCTTTCAAATCAAACTTTCTCAATGTGTCAGAATCCTTCCTCAGAAGTGAGAAGAATTTCAGCATTTTCTTTCTTAAAATAAGCGTTAATCTTGTGGCAGGGTAAATCTAATGTTATTTTGCAAACACTTAATAAAGGAGGACAAATCGTCTAAAATTCGTCCCTCCGCTGTTCTGATTAGAAACAGAATTGGATTTTATTGTCACGTGTACTCAAATACAGGAGTACAGTGAAAAGTGTACAAAGTCACCATTCCTGGCGCCATCTTAGGTACAAAGGTACCTAAGTACAAAACCTTAGGAACAATGTAAAAAAATAAAGAAACAAAGTTAAAAGTTAAACATTGCAATCCCTGTTAGTACAAAGTAGAAAATAAATAAGGTTTAGTAGTTAAACATCACAGTCCTTAGAATTCAGTAGAAAAATTACGTTAAACAGTCTTTTTGAAGTGTTTAGCCATGCTGAGCTCGCACTCTCCACTAACGCGGTATTTCCTTAAAATTAATGGGTTTTCCTTTTTTCTTCTTCAGTAAAATAGCCGAGAGGAAATTCAGAAGTACCATTAAAAGTAGGGACAGTCTAATTGCAGGAAGTATATCTCAGATTTCTCCGACAAATGCACATGCTTGTTGAAAAAGACATTTTTAAAAACTGGGATTTGCCACCTGCCTGGGGTTACACCTCATTTAGTGCCTGTTCCAAACAGTTTTACTGTTGACTGTATACCCCTCGACTCTTAACTCTTGACCTGGTCAGCTAGCACCTCAGTGATGCTATTTTTGCCACGCTGCACACTCAGAGGAAAAGTTCGACTTCTTAACCAGATAGTGTAACTGCAGACTACCGGGCAACTCTCAGATCCTGGGCATTTGGAACATTCTAAAAATAACACCACAAAATGGATGAATATCACTCCATCTGCTCGATCCATTCCACTGTTTATTGTCCTTGGCTTATCTGAATCATTTTAAACAAAGGGATAATTTCTTCCTACTTAGTAGGTAATCATAATTCGTTATCAATCAGTGTTTTCGTTTATCGATATGACTTCATGATTTGTATCAGCCCAAATCGGACCAAAAACTTCCTTTAGACCGATCATTAAAAGCAAGGCTGTAAATTATCTGTTATATCATAAAGTCAGGTGAGGCGGTAAACTGGTGAAACATTTTAAAGTTGGGTATACATCCACCCACAGCTAAGGTAGTTAGGAGAATAGTAGAAACGGATTCAAGAACGCCTCTCATTCATAATTCTGAGATTATCCTCATCTTGCTGATGTTATGTTTCTTTTGCAAAAACCCACAAAAATATAAATATATCACAAGAGACTAGTGCAGGTAGAAGCATACATTTGGCGGTAAAGACTAGATGGGCCGAAGTGCCTCTTTTGTACTGTATGATTCTATGAATAGAACATGTAACCTGCTCTTATTATTAACCTTTCGTCTTTTGCTACTAGGACGTTAGTTTCTTTGGTGGTTTTACTTGTAATTTAAAAATAATTAAACCATCTTCCAAAAGTACATATTTGCACAGAAAATAAGGAACGACAGGGAAGTTTAAGTGGGCTATGAAGTGCATGCATACAGACAGACTGCTTGACAAGACACTGCAGCAGAACTTGGAATTTTGGAATGAAATGAGATTTTCCCTTTCTGTCTGGGTGCTGTGAGCAGGCAATGAGTGACTGCACTCGTTTTCTGGTGGTATTTCTTAGACCATTAGTCCACTACATTAAAGAGAGACTGGAACAAATTAGACACCACGGAGAGTTCTGTTAAGCAGAATAAACCTGAGAGCTAAAGCGATTTGTTCAGTAGCCTAGCATTGCTTGCACGTGATGTTCGTTTTTTTTAAATTATTCTCTGAAGTGACAGAGATGATCACATTTCGGGATCAGAGTTTCACTTTTCTCTCCCTTACGCATATAGGGAATACTATAGATTCTGACCCAAAGTTCCCTCAGAACCGTGAATCTGTATTTTCTCTGCACTGATGTTGGCCAGCCTGACCTTGATACAACATTTTCTCTTGCTTATGGCCAATGTAAGAGGCTTGTCATCCTTCGGATGATGGGTAATGTGGATAGCAAGTTTAAAAACTTGAGTCCTTCTGTGTGCAATGAAAATGACACACAAGTGTCGCCGATTCCACTAGCCGCACTGCGGGAAAGCCACAGTTTACGCTGTCCCTTGTCTGGCTGTACAACTGCAAGAACACGTGCTGTTCTCCGTCCTCATGGAAGTGCACGACCCACAGCCTCAGGTTGTAAATCAATAGCGCTATAATGCCATCAAACAAGACGGCTGGACTTTCCTGCAATTGTCCTCGTTAATAATGATGATGAATGCACCAGCGAGTCCTCGTGGGATCCATAAACGAAGTCATCCTCTAGTGTATTACCTAATAACACGGTACTTATTAGAGCCTCTCGCTAATTTCCGACCAAACATGTAGTCAGGGCTCTTTCCTCTCAAAATCTTTTTAAACTTTTTCCTCTATCGAAATTGACCAATCGAAACACTGCGAGGAGTCGAGCCTTGGAAAGGAAACGCTGCAAAATTGTTCAGAAACTGTAAATGTAACCTACAAGTCTACACAACAAATAATGGTGCGAGGGGATAATCTCCCAGACTGATTGCTAAAACAACAAACATGAGCCCAGCAGCCCGGAGAGAATGGCCTTTTTTCGCTCTATATTTCACAGCAATTGCTACATAGACGCTATCTGCAAATAAGTTGCGATGTTTCCACAACAGAACGGTTTACTTTGCGGGTTGTTTAGAAGTTAATTGATTTAGCACCGTCATTCCCACATGTGTCTTGTGATTGTAACTGACTGAAGAGAGTAACAACGCCCTGATGAGCTGGCAAATACGAATTGACACTGATACGATTATCTTTGCCCTCACACTTGTATTAAAAGTGGAGTTTTATTATAAAATTAAAACCGACAAGTTGCTAAATACAAAGGTAGAAGGTTGCGAGTTCTGGAAATCTGAAACTACCAGATAAACGCAAAAATGCTCAACAAGTGAAAGGAGAACCATCCTGCTAAATTAGTTCCAAACAATGAAATATTAACAATTCGTTGTTAGTTCAGCGTTCAAAATACTGACCCGAAAATCGAAAGTCTTTGTGCTGTTTTAATAGTGGTTTTAAACATCGGGCTAGACCGCTCAACAGAATGTTTATCTGAGAGGCGAAACGTGATGCAGAAACACGGCATGTAACACACAATCTGCACCACATATAGTAAGGGGGAGAAACTGGTTGTGGTTTCACCGATTTAACTGGCTCAAGCAAACCATCATTCCAGGAAAACGTGGGAAGAAAGAGTTTCCGATTTTTGCTGAAGGAAATATACCAAACAGAGGGGAGTGTTTGTGAACCCAATTTTTCCATCGCTACACTGTCACCCTAGGGTAAAATAAAATTCATTCCAAATTGTTCATCAAAGTTGTCAGAATGAGTTTATGCACAATAAGACTAAACTAGGCCATATCTTGTGCCTCCATTTCTTGAAATTACACCAAATTTCACTCACAAATATGGCTGCAGTTTCGGAGAATTTTGCTAAAGTGGTCACGTTGTGTTGCTATGCTTTAAACGCAAGATTGTCTAGGCCCGAAACGTCAGCTTTCCTGCTCCTCTGATGCTGCTTGGCGTTCTGTGTTCATCCAGCTCTACTCCTTGTTATCTCTGACTACAAAGTCGCTAGTGTTCTTTGATTGACAATCTGAACTTGTAAAAACAGTACTATTGAAAAAATCTGATTAGTAGAAACGGCGTCTTGTGGGGTAAAATTTCTCTGGCCTACTGTGGGACCTTGTAACCAATATTTAGTAAGCTTCAGAAAAGATCTGTGTTAATTTAGCTGGTTTCATCAGGGCCTACCATATTCCTCTGCAATATAAATTAGATCTCTACAGATGAAGAGTTGTTCGAATAGAACGTGTGAACTTTAAAGTTAGTGACAACTTCTGAAAGTAAAATGTCAACTTATTTTTGTCTGATTCGAACATTTCTAGTTGCGAAAAGTTTGAAGGAGTAAACATTGATATTTATTTCGCTTCCTTTGATTCAGCTGAGTGGCAAGTGAGTCCTAAACAAATCTTTGACCTCCCTAAAGCTGGGTTTTTCCTGCCTAAAGAATATTCTCCCAAAGTTTCAACATTAGGAGTAAGGAGCACCAGCCAATTAATTTTGCAATGAAGGCAACATAATTCCAAGAGATAGTAAGAACTGCCGATGCTGGAGTCCACACTGTGTTAACATAATACCAATATGCAGAGACTTACTTGAAAACACATTGCAAAATGTCCATTGCGGAATATCCAAATAATGAAATCTATTTGATTTTCCAAAGCTCTAGATTCTTACAAATGTCAAAACCTATCACTTTTAAGTTAATATTTAGTCATTGCGATTGATGTTAAAGATTTGTCTTTGTTGCAAACCCCATTGTATCATTGTCTTCCAAAAGTTATTTTACCCCTTAAAATCGGTCAGACAAGATAAGCCTGACTAATGTCGCTAATACGAGCGTTTTGAAGCAATTAAACTTCGTGGTTTGACCCAAGCAGCAGTTGTGCTTTAATGTAGCCAATATTCCGCAAAATTAGGGCTAACAAAGGCAATCTTTTGTGCCCCTCAGCATGCCATTCTTAACCCTAAATCATCCCTTTCGCCCGGGAAGGCTAGAGCGCAATGGCAAGAATATACAATTGAGCTTTCGCCAGAATGACATTATGTAATTCTGCCGTTTACTTTTCCCAACATCTACAGTTGATCAGTGTGACTTCTGAGCACAAAGGATTCTGGATTACAGGCTGAATATCTTAAAAAAATCATAAGAGAGCTGACATTTTTTAAAAGCCAACAGAATTCAAGTTTGCAATGTGTTTTGGTCCACGAGAGAATGCTTATTATTTTATGAAGCATTTAATAAACTTCAGAAACATTCTCTTTTGTGGTTCACAGGGTTAAATAGATCAGAGGATATGGGGGAAAGTGGGAACAGGGTACCGAGTTGGATGATCAGCCATGAACGTATTGAATGGAGCAACAGTCTTGGAAGGCTGAATGGCCTATTTTTCTTCATTGTTCTCACCCTAAACTCTCAGTTTCTGAAATTCTTACCATGATTTTGGCATTTGAATATTTCCCTACGGTTTGTTGTTGCTTGTAGGGCTATTACTATTCATAAAAACTGAACGAACTGCAGATGCAGTAAATTGGGAACAAAAACAGAAGTTGCTGGAAAAGCTCAGCAAGTCTGGCAGAATCTGGGAAGAAAAATCAGAGTTAACGCTTTAGATTGGTGACCCTTCCTCAGACGTTCTGAGTGTCACCGGACCCGAAACGCAAATCAGATTTTTCTTCACAGATGCTGCCAGACCTGCTGAGCTTTTTCAGCAACTTTTATTTTTGTTCCTACTATTATTCATATTAAGAATCTATCAACAGTTATGTTCAGAAAGAAAGAGTTGCACAGGCTCAGGGACTTGTAACATTGGATCTTTTATTAAAGACTAAAAGAAATGGCCAATGAAGGGAAGGAAATTGTTGTATTTCGTAAATGATAGTCGGTGGAAAAGACACACATGCGATCCCTTTGGACTCGCTTTATTTTTGGTAAGAAATGATTAACTGAATTTGATTACCTCGTAAAGAATCAAGTTCCCAAAGAAAAAAAACAAACATGTTGAGCAGAATTTTATCTGGCTTAAGTCAAAGTGCAGATTTGACGTCGTTTAAGCACTTCTTGTAATATGGTTTTGTCTGTCTCCCTTCAGCGTGCATTTTCCTGTTCAAATCATATAATTTCCCTTTATCAAGAGTAGTTCGAGGGTACCAGAATATGATTGAGAAATTACACAGCCTTTTAACAAGAATGCACGATGCTAGCTCCATCTTACAATTATTTGGCAAATTAAACCCGGGGATCCGTTTTCATTATTAAATCCCACATGATCCTACAAATATACATAAAGCCTATAAAGTTTTGAAATGGTGACGGAACTGCAAGATTTTTAAAATTATTTTGTTACTGTTTGGTGGACTGCCTATATATTTGGGGGTCGGTTTAGCCGAATTGACAGAATTGTTGGGTTGTGAAGTAATGTTAATGCTAACAGCATAGGTTCGATTGCCATCACCGGCTGAGGTCACCCATGAAGGGCTCTCCTCGACCTCTCCCCTTCGCCTGAGGGATGGGTGGCCCTCGGGTTAAATCGCCACTCGTCGTCTCTCTAATGAGACAGCAGCTCTATGGTCTGGTAAGACTATGGCGATTCCCAAACATATTTGAGTCAGCAACCGTTTCAGATACAATCTGCTCCACCCCAGATTGGCGTCGGTTGAGTTTGGGGCCATCACAACTTGCACATTTTCGTAATGTAAATGGGCGCAGCAGTTTAGCCTTTATTCCAGAATATGGCAATGGTCTGAAGACTCAATGGAAAGGAACGACGGTTCTCGTGTTTATTTTATTTCCTTTTGCATAGGAAATCTGTATTCTGAGAGCTCGCAAACCATGATATGTTTTTACATAGAGTGACAGTGGCTTCACTACTTATGCAAGTTATCCACCAAAATCTGGTTTATACAGCAAATAAATTTGCAGATATACTCGAATGTGCGACATTGTAAATCTTTTAAAAAGTTGAATACACACAATAGGGCCAGATGTGGTGTATCAGAGCAGCAGGAATTGTCAGTGTATCGTAGCTTAGCATGTTGTTTCACCAATTCAGTTTAAGAAACTTGTATCTTGCTGTAGTTTCTGTAGATTACCAATAATATATTTCAATACTGCGGGGTGTTTGCGGATATGATGCTTTTATTTTTCTGTTCAGTGCCTTAAGACTTCACTGTTAAAATATTTATTTGCTACATTGTCCTCGAATATTCCTGAATGTCACCAAAGTTTGTCACATGTAATCATTTTGTAACTGTTCAGTACAGACTGGTTTGTCCTATAATATGCTGCTAAGGTAGTTGTCACTGAGCGAAAAGTGAATAGGCGAACTGATCCTAAATCCTAAAAGCACCCATTTTGTCCCGATTATATCCATTCCAAATTGATTCCTCTCGACTTTGGCTTCTACTTTCATAACACTGTTTACTGACAGTTAAATGATATATCATGCCCAAGAACATTGGCTAATTTCCAGTCACATATTGAAAAAAGCCTACCTTCTACCCTTAGTATCAGAAAGTGCCATGTTAAAACAATACATTTGTACATAAGGTTCAGAAATCCCGGACAAACCCGAAAATGCGTTGAGAGACAATATTCGCAGTGGCGACTCGTCGATTTTGCCCGTAAGCACAACACTTAACACCAAATTATAACGTTTGTCCGATTTTGGAAGACAAGAGCCAAGAACATAATTTCAGGCCATAGACAGGGTCAGAGCGAGTGAATGATCCCGAATCGGGTGTTTTCAAACACTACAAGCGTTGACTTACCCCCGTTGGGTCCTCGGACGGGTAGAGCTGTCGGTCTGCTCTGTAGGCTGTGCAGCATTGAGTTTTCAAAAGATCCCGCTGCTGACCAAGCCGAAGTCAACTGTGGCCCAACGTAAGAAGTGTAAGGGCTGGGGTAAGATCCATTAAGAGGCCTGGCCAAGGGGCTAGTGTACTGATCTCTGCCATTCATATTCAGACTGTTACTATAGCCGGAATCTCGAGCAGCTCCGTTGGAAATGGGAGGGCTCGGGGAGAAGGAGAATCGGCTGGAAACCATATGGTGAGGGCTGCTGGAGCTGTAGGTCGAGCTATCTGTGGCAGGCTGAGTCCAGGCCGAGTGGTTAGTAACAGGGTGACTCTGTTGGCTCGAGCCGCTGCCCTGGAGATAGGGGATGCTTTGGATCATGGAGCTAACCCTGGTGGTGGGAACATAGACCGGAGAACTCGTACTGGAGTGCATGAAATTGTTAGGAACATCGTGAGGGTACGCACTCGGACCCTGGGCAGCTGCCACAGGCAAACTCTGGTACATTTCAATAGACGGAGGTGTCACAAATTCCCGCTTTATTCCTCTGGGCAGGAACAGTTTGCCTGTTTGATCCAGATCCGTTATAAAAGGTACAAGCTCTTCCGAGTTCTGACCAAAGTGAACGTAGGTGTCCACTGATCTCTCCTGTACAAGCTGACGCCTGTCAGTGTTCAGACTGCTGGCCGAGGATGCCTCTAGTCTCAAGCTGTCTTCTGATCCCGAGCGTCCCTCTCCCTCACGCTGAGGACGACCGGCAAATTTTAGGTAAGGCTGCTCGGCCGCCGGCGAGTTTAGCCCGTTTGACGTTAGATGTTTTGCCACGTTTGACCAGTCCGGTTCATTCAGGTCCATCCAGGTTCTGAGCAATCCAAACGTCAAAAATGGGGTCCTGGGGAGCAGCCCGAAAGAAATAACACAGTAAGAGTCAATAACAATAGGGGGCAGAAAAACACACACAGCAAGACAACTATTCTCCAGTTAGTTGTTAATTCAATTAACTCGAGTCTTCTTTTATCATGCTGTCGCTCACCAGACAAAATGAACAATAGGATCAGACATTTAAGCATCTCCTAAAAACAAACGTTCCAGCAATTTGGCATGTCTGTTCTTTTTCAACACAATTTGATTTGATAAAGTGGTTCACGATAATTGACCTGCTGATTTCCACAACGGATCCTCGGGACTTGCTACGGCCTATCTCCTCTGAGTGACTGCTTTGTGCATCTATGATGAGATCTAAATATTCCAGAGGTACTTTAAACCATTTATCAATGGCGTTAATTTTCTCTCGAAAGTTTAAAGTGATTAATGCCATGGACCAAGGTATAAATAGGATTTAAAGGCGTCCGATTTTGAAGAGAACACTGGTCTTCAATTAAAAACGAAAATGAAAAAAAAAACAAGAATGGGAAAGCGCAAATAACCCGTGTAATATCAGATGTAGCGCTATTATTTTTGTCATCACACATGGTTGAATTTGGACTTGTGCGAAGTGTCCTTAAGAAATTTAGAAGCTGGTGGCATGTAATTGCTGATTATGAAGTCACCTATAAACTAATGTAGCGCTTTTCAACATACATCAAGTAGACAGTACACATTCTGTTTGGTTCTGACTGTATCGACTCTGATAAGGTATGGTTCACTGCATTTTGCATCAGATATCTAATATAACCACTCTGTTGGCTAGCAAACAAAAACTGCAGCGTGATCGAAAAGAAACGAAGCCCGTAGATGCGTTACAGGCGGAAAAATCACAGCCCCCCCCCCCCCCCCCAACAACTTTTTAAATAGGAGGTTAAAAGGCTTCGAGATTAAACAGTGGAAACTCAGAAAAAACAAACCTACAATGCAGCAACCTAATTCAACAGAGTTCGCTATTCATCGTTGTACCTTTCACCCACCTGGTTTACATGCCCTGAATTTTACACGGCATCGATCTAAATCATCCCAAATCCTGTCTTTAAATTTTAGGTTAAAAAGACCATTCGCATTCCTTCCTAAACGGATCCACAAGGCAAGCGTGTGTCGAAACATGCCGGGACCTGTTCAATGGCGTGTTCCGCCGTTGCCGCCGACACAGCTTTCTCTTTGTATATAAATATACAAAATGACATTAACGTCGATATTGCGTTAAAACCAATTGGGCCTCTCCTTATAATTCCCTGTTGATAGCCAGGGCCCTCGACCGAACTGATCAAGACAAATCGGCAACTTGCAAACTCGAAAGTAATTAGCTCTCTCCAGAGTAGCGAAAAAGGGCTGAGGTTTCGAGAGATAAGTTCATCAGAAATTACAGAAACCACACATCGATAGAGATAGGCCCAAAACGAACAGTAAGTAATATGTCTTAGTTACGCCAGACTAGTGTAAGATAACTCCGAGATAAGAACTATAACAGATAAGAACTAAACGCACGATAAATAACCACAAAAAGATCCGCGTACTATCACAGCCGTCATTCTACACTTGAACCAGACCGCTCTGCATCTAGAAGAGTGTGGAAAGAAAGGTGCCGACCTAATGGTGGTTTGCCATCAGTTAGGTGTTTGGAGAAGTCCAGTGTGCCTTAAGACCAGTGTGTCTAGGTGCTGGGTTGTAGAGTGCGTGGTTCTGCACTCTGCTGGACTATTTGAGTGGAGGCAGCGCCTTGAACACAATTCACTGCAAAACTGGAGATCCTGATTGGATTCACACAGTGCTGACTAAACACAGACTCTGCAGCGCCTCCACAGCAGTGTCAGCTCTTAACATACACCATGACCCCATGCAGAACTGACCCACAGAAAGTCTCCGCAGTGATCTACGCGACTCGTTCATATCTCCAGCGCCCATAGTTAGGAAGACCGAAGGAATCAGAGATAGGGTGGCAACTACAAAGAGATAAAAACAAAAGAGAGAGACAGAGCGAGAGAGAGAGAATGTGAAAATGATCGAGTGGAGAAGGGGGAGTTGGAGAATCTTTGAACTCCACTTTTAAACACTCCAACTAACATCAGCCTGCCTTCTAGTCGAAGAATGTGATAACGACCCAAAACTCGAGCTAATATTATAATTAACGGTGTTCAGCAACACACACAAAAAAGTAAGAAAGAGTTTTGTTTCAGCAGAATCAATGATGCCAGGATTGGGTAATACTCAATGTACTTTGTCCACTGCTGTCGGTTTGACTTTCTTTAAGGTCCAAATAATTTGAGACGAATGCTTGTTAAGGGATATTATGCAACGTTATGTGGACGCGACCGTTGCCGCTAGTTTGCTGTGCCCGCACTATCTTGTAAACGATGAAGCGGCCCCGCCGCTGGGAGTGGGGGTGGGAGGGAGGGGTGGGGGTGTAGAGAGAGAGAGAGAGAGCGAGAGAGATGTTGCACGGTTAAAATAACTGGTTCGCCCTGAGGTCAGGTGCGCAGTACAACATTCAGCTTCCTTTCATCAATCTTGGCCCAAACCGACAAAAATCTGGCCCGGGTTTCACAGAGGACACGAGCTGGACTCGCTACAAGAAAATTCCGAGTTAAATAAAAGCTTTCTTTTTTAAAAAAAAATATAAATCATAACTTCAGCGAAGGCAGTAGTTTGGAGAAACTAGGAAGTAGTGCAAGGTTTCGATTTAAATGCACGAGCCATTTGTTTAACTTTATTTGTGCAGAACCTAGTGTTTAAAAAAGAAAACCTTAAAAAAAATCCAATTTGGGAAGTCTCATCTGTTGGAGTCACTGACAAATTTAACCCTAAGCGTGATTTCTGCCTGCCTGCTATAAACTGGCAGGATTGTGTGATGCTGAACAACACAGGAGATAGAATCCCCAAACCGTAAAATAGCCTGTCTTCAAGAGTTTACAGTGTCTTTGCCTCCCTACTCAAAGGAATCCCAACTTCACAAAAAAAGGCAACAATGCAGCTATCTCCATTACCCACACAAAGCCAGATCGAAACTGTCGCTGCACTTAACAGAAATATCGATATTCTCGCGCCATCATGTCGCTGGTAATGTGGGCATTTAATTCCGACACAAAAGTGGTTTGTATTGAGACTGCAATTGGGCAATAGTCGTTTCCAAGACATGGTTTTGATTTCGTTATCAGTTTTGAAAAATCCTCACGTCCAGTCCTGCGAGAGAGTTACAAATCTTTCTGTATCGCTGTATAAGTAGCTTTTTTTTTCTTTTATTAATGCTTTGTCCTGTCTTGCACTCGAACCGTTTGCAAAGGGTTAGTTACACCATCTGGGCGTCAGCGGCCTGACATCTTCACTGCCTTACCAGGGATCCTTCTTTGAACCTTAAAAGTAAGTGATAATTTACAGCCTGAGTTCATTGCAAAAAAAAACTGTAAATCGAACAAAGTGCAAATTAAAACAAACAAAAATTCGTTCAATAGGCACGTCAGTGGTTAAATCGCTTTGATCGAAACTGTGGGATGATCTTGCAGCTCGTTGGTTAAAAAATGAATCAGATTGTGTCTATGTGTGATTTATAAATAAAGAAGTCATCTACAATGGCCACCTTTTAAAAGTTTTTACAAGTAGCAGTTAAATGACCTTTTACAACGTCCAAAAACAGCTCAAAGATAAAAGTGATTAGAAAACTCGTCTAGGATTTCGTTGTCAGGAATTTTAAAATAAATATACTTTATATCTTTGATAGAAATAGTTACATGAGTTTAGTACATCTAAGGCTCAGCATACATATGTCTACATGTGTATAAATAAGACTCGCAATGTGGTGTAGAGCCTGCAACGCGGCCAGACAGTCGTTAAACAGCTTTGAGGTGCACTTGACCGTTCTCTAGACTGTATTTGTGTATTCATTCAGGGGAACGGTAAGTAATTTAGCAGTTTTTCTTCATAGCGATTTCCACTCAGACATGGCAAACGTCCACGTATGAGTTCGCTTTGGTAAATGAAGATATATGATATATCCTGTAGTTTCTAACCTTTCTGAAGAAGAGAGAATTTTCATAAAGCTTTTCAAATATCTTGTTTAGTAAATTGTTTAGCCAAAGTACAATCCTCCAAATTGGAATTGCATTGCTAATTGTAAAACTGAAGAAATCTATTGGATTTGCTGTGATAACACTGTAGCTGATATCATACAAAGAACAATTGATGGGATTACTTTGAAAAATAAGAACGAATACTTCTATTTTTTTGCCGACGGTGCATATAGCCTTTCTCAGTCTAATTCTGAGTGTTGACTAGGCTTAAAACGAGTCGCCCAGCTGTGAAAGGTGGCTAGTTATATATATGTTTTTTGCGCCGAGTCGAAAGACTGAGAATTTCATTCTACGTTCAGTGTCTGGCTCTTTGCTGCAGTCGAGAACGGCTGCTGGCTCACTGAGCTGTACAGATTGTTGTGCTGCCGCGGTCAACAGAAAGAGTGATGAGGTGACTGGGCTAAACAGAACAAGCTGTGTGTGTTCTCTTCTGATAGCAGTGTTAAAGAATGGCACACAGGAATGAACTGCTGGACGCCGTACTGTCTCTGTATCCGAGACCTCTCTCACGTTTTAACAGGGAAGAAAGGAAAACAACATCAAAACATTCACAATCCCTAATTACTTAGAGTCGGGTCTTAACATACTTTAATCCAGCTAATATGTCAAAGTCAGAGTGATGTTTGTGCTTATGCAAAATATACTCCATCAGACATCCCATTAAACCATGTTGGTAACAAATTCTTAACAAATAGATTAAAGGTGTTCATGTGCTTTCAAATGTATGATACTCTAGTTCTATTACGATGATATCATTGTCAATAAAGGTGACTTCTTCCTATTTCTTTGTGCTTTGCTTATTCACCAGGAGGCTCCCAAAAGTTCCAACAGCTCGCCATTTGACAACGCTGGCATTACAATTTAGCAATACCAGTAGTAGATTTAACTTTTTCTGGCTACTTAACTATATGACAAATTAGTTTTAAATCCAGCGGCGTACAATTCATTTTCCTCACATAAGTTCTCAAACTTCTGTAATGCAGCCAACATTGAAAAATAAATGACTATATCGGATGGGTTCTGTAAACCAACAGTCTTTTCAGCGGTCAATCATTACTTGCCGGTCAGCTGCAGATTCTTACTGAACCGAGTCAAACGGCTCACATTCACTCTCCCCGTGTTCATAGTGGTTTTTTTAAAAACATCTGTCCTTATTTTTGAAACCAGAGAAGTACAGTACATATCTCAAAAGTTCATGAATGTGCATGGGCAAGGTGAAAGGAGTTTGCTCAAAGTTTCACTGATTCATTAGCAAAGTTACGCTATCGAAATGTTCCAGTAACGAATTTCAAACATTTTTTTTAGTTGTAGTTTCTTACGTTCAGTCGAACAATTGATGAAAAGAAGTTGGATATGTTGGACAGCACATTCAAAAGAATGCATAATTTGATTAATTAAAAAAGACATCGAAAATAGAATCAACCCTGATTGATTGCGAACTAATCGGAGGCGGTGTGCTCTTTTTATCCTTATAAATAATTTGTAGTCAGACCATAGAGTGAATGGAATATGGTTGCAATCACAGTAATGTAAACTTTCGAATGGAAAAAAACTGCCCCGCTCTTTATCAGACACCGCAATCTATATAGAAACGTCGGATCCACCAAGTATTGAGTACATACTTCTACCAATACTATCCAGGCAAGAAGTGACCTTTTTTTTCAACATTTGGATAAAGCAAACTCTAGGTTTGTCTTCTATGTGTGGAGTTCCCAAATACTGAAGGCATAGACAATCCTTTGATAGTTTTCAGTGAATATTGATCTGTCTGTTGATGTGTTTAGCCCTGAATAGAAAATAAACGAATGCGGGTTACACGACCTTTTGCATGATTTGTTTGACTCAATATCCATTTTGCTATGATTCACGTTCTGGTACGAAACATCACTTTCTTTAATCAGAAATACAACTGAACAATAAAGAATTAGCGCTAGAGCTCTCAGACTGATCGTGTAGAAACATAAAAACAAGACAAGGCAATGCCACTTGCTGAAATTCTAATATGGATCTGATCAATGGAGACATATATTGCTCAGTTTCCGCATTTTTGTGCATTACCAAATAATGTGAGCAGTATTAAGCATTCGAACTGAGCAGAACGCAACCTCTTTTTAATTTCATTCGAGATTTCACCCTAACTGGAATGACCATTCCCGACATCATCTTAACATGTAGGATGAAATTCATGTTTAACTTACTAGCTAGAGTACGAAATCCCAGCTTTACGACTGGAGCTGAGGAGTTCGGAGTCAGCATCTCGATTATTTTAAAC
This sequence comes from Ginglymostoma cirratum, assembly GCA_024137785.1. Lineage (NCBI taxonomy): Eukaryota > Metazoa > Chordata > Chondrichthyes > Orectolobiformes > Ginglymostomatidae > Ginglymostoma > Ginglymostoma cirratum. The sequence goes on along the minus strand of JAHRHZ010000077.1, from coordinate 7,645,297 downwards.
AATAAGCTGGCTAATTCTTCAAGCTTCAAATTTTTTTTTTAAATGCGTGGCTGATTCTTTTAAAAATATATCATAGAAATGATTGCGGCATGCCCTTCCTAACGGTTACAATAACCACATCACTAAACAATTGAAGATTCGATTTTATACATTTCCACAATTACAGGTGCAAAGTAAAAACAGTAAAATAATATGTCGCCATCACCCAGATATTGAGAAAGTAAATTTAATGAGATATTGGTGATAAAGTTTCAAAATAATGTGTAATAAATAAATATTTTTGCATTGCAGTTAATGAGACTAAATATTACAATTATGACACTGCTTCCTTCTAAATGTGATATGCAGTTCACACGTGTGAATTCTTCATTTTACGCCTTATAGCATAGGACTATTATTCTACATATACATTAATTTCTGTTATCTAGTTACAAGTGTATTCGGAATTATATACGTGATCGCACTCCCAGTCTTCTTCACACAAAATAACACATGTTCTTTTTTACATGTGAAGGGTCACTGAAGCGTGACGTGGAGCGGCTACTTGAGAGATCTGATGCCTGATTCCAATTTCTGTTTTTAAATTTCCCAAGTAGATGTCAAATCCTTAAATTCATAAATATTATTTATGAAGTTGCCACTTAAAAGTAGCAAAAGTGAATTAAACCTTCGTGACCACTCATACTTCAGCGCTAACTGCATTTTATAATTCGCCATTATCTGTATACACATGTATTCGTTTTGTGTTCTTGCAAACATTCGTTACAAAAGAGCACCAGTCACCAGTAAATGATTTAGGAATGTCGTTGACAAAGACTAAAAATATAGCCACTAATATAGACAGGGCGAAATTGATACCAATGTTAATCGAAAATCCGTGAAGTATCTGTAATCTCAGCTGAAATTGCCGCCACTGCAGGTGTATAATTTTAAAAAATAACGTCTCTAGGTTCACGCTTACAAAGATCAGTTCGTCTGATATTTCAACACTAAAATATGATTCAAATATTTCGGATTTTGGAGGAATAAGAGAAGTAAGTTTTCCTGCTCCTATATGATGCTGCTTGACCTGCTGTGTTCATCCAGCCCCACGCTTGGGATCTCGGATTCTCCAGCACCTGTAGTACCTTTTATCTCTAAATACTCAGGCGTATTATTTTACCAATATATTGCTGCACTGCAATCAATCACATAATACTTTTTAAAAAGGATGAATAGTTATATTTCGATAAACCTAGTGAAAGAATTGACAGGTGCAAACTGAATACATTTGGGCTCTCTCTTTGTACCAATTGCAACAAATCCAAGTTGTATGGTGGTTATTGAGTAAAATTGAAACATTTGGACAGAAAGCTAATGCATTTCTTACTGCTCGGATACAAGTTTGTAGTCTATTGATATACAGTGTACATTGTTTCATTGGCTGCTCCCCATAAACGAGTCAGCGTCCTCTCCCTGGTTACATTTCTGTAGACCCAGAGCTTTGATTTAACATTTCCTTCGTGCGAGGAAGTGTTATCACGTCTTTTAGATTTTTTTTATAACACACCCTTCATTTTTTGATGCCTTGCAATGCGCAGCTAATCCAAATGTATTCAAGTAAACGGGACACCGTATCTTCCCATGGTTTACGGAAGGTAAACATGGAGAAGGAACAAAGATAGAATTGGCGCTAGTACTGTCATAGGTCATCTTATCTTTCCATTATTCTCACTCCAGATATAAACCAAACAGCCAGTGTTTTCTTCTGCCATGCGAAATAATCCTTCCAACCGAGCATCCTTTTGATCCTTTGTCTTAATTTTTTGGTTAAGTACATTCCTATCTGACTTACAGAAAGTCAGTCTTTCTGTACTACAATCAGAACGTGTTCTGCTCTTTTTCGTTGGGTCCTTGCGCAGAATATTAGATGTAAAACAAAAGTAGTCTCAGTGTAACTGATAGTTGTGACCTCTGGCTTGTGTCCTTGTTCTACAGGATGACCAAATCCTGGGTGGAAGGAAAATTCCAATTTGATAACATTTCCTATGTTTCATTGTCAGAACGTTGTCTGATGTTGCTTGATTTAAAAGGGGATTATGTGGAGTCCAGTGCATAATCCAAATATTGTTTACAGTCTGGAGCTATAGTCGTAAACTATTGACCCAAGAATTATAGATACACCAGTGCCACTGACTAGAGATAGAATTCATGCTGAACATTGGCCACTTCTGAAGTTAATGACAGGGGAACTTCACGTTTAGTAGTTCATCTAGAATTAATAATATCGAAGTTGTAGTTAATAGTTGTAATGTACTGTTGTCTTATATTTATTTTAAATGAGGTATTTGTTTCCATCTATTTTCACAAGCGATCGAGGTTTAATATTAACAGCCAACTTGCACATTGCAACTTACTCATGCTACAGAGATAGCGGGAACTGCAGATGCTGGAGAATCTGAGACAACAAGGTGTGGAGCTGGATGAACACAGCAGGCCAAGCAGCATCAAAGGAGCAGGAAGGCTGACGTTTCGGGCCTAGATCCTTCTTCAGAAACATCAGCCTTTCTGCTCCTCTGATGCTGCTTGGCCTGCTGTGTTCGTCCAGCTCTGCACTTTGTTGTTACTAATGCTACAGACTGCTAACTACATTTATCAGTCAGGAGACAATTTGAACACTGCCTTATATCTCAATTGCTAATCAACATTTAGGATTTCTATTAATAAAGAAATTAAACTTGAATTCTTTATAAAAGTCTCATGAAGTTCTAATGGAAACTTATGTTTAAATCAGGCTTATTTCATGTTCTGGATTTTATCAATCTTCAAATAAATAAATAATTCAAAGGTATACTGTTATGTCTTTGCTTGTTTAGCAATTAATCAGTAATTCCTTATCTGTATACATAAAATCATAAATTCAACCTATGTGAGACACAAAAATGATAGATGCTACCATCTGTAGTAGACCAGCTTATTCTTCATTAAAATGAAGATATTTCAGTTTCATATCCATGTAAATATTGAAACATAGAAAACAGCAGCATAGGTAGAGTAAGCATATGATAATACCTTGGAATAAAGTTATCAAGCCTGCTCTCCCATTGAAGTTTTGCAAATATTATGAGACCATCTAAATAACACTGTGTTTTTCTCATTTTAATTTCACACCAACTTCAGTAATCTGCATACAGTGCAGCCTGAATTTTTACATTACTTCTTAATATTTTTGAGTTGTCAGACAGCTCTTATGTACATTTAAAATATAACAAGTATTTAGACTGCAATGTTTATAAAGATATCTTTCCAAAACACATGTTTTTCCCAACTAGAGATTGTTGTGGAATTGGCAGTATAAATTAATATTGTAAAGATCCTACAAGGTCCTAAGTTTCTCAAATGTTATGTAATTTTTATTATCTTGTAGTCACAGTATAATATGCAACTAGAAGTCAGAAAAACGCCCACTTTATTTTTGTACGTGGACTTTGATGTCAGATAGCTGTAGCCAATTCAGAAATAAAAATTTATGAGTTTAGTTTATGTATACATTTAGAGCCATAAAGTTGTACAGTATAGAAACAGACCCTTCAGTCCAACTCATCCATGCCGACTGGTTTCCTAAACTGAACTAGCCCCATTAGCTTGCATTTAGCCCATAGCCCTCTGAATCTTTCCTGTTCAAGTACCTGTCCAAATGTCTTTTAAATACTGTAATTGTACTCGACTCTACCACTTACTCAGGTAGTTCATTCCATAAACGCTCCACCCTCAGGTCCATTTTAAATCTTTCCCCTCTTAACTGAAAACTATGCTGTCTAGTTTTGGACACTCCTACCTTGGGGGAAAAAAATCAATGCTAATATCCTTATCGGTCTTTCTCATGATTCTATAAACCTCTATAAGGTCACCCCTCAGCCTCCTATGCTCCACAGAAAATAGTTCCAACCTATCCAGCCTCTCCTTATAACTCAAATCCACTAGTCTTGGTAACATCCATATAAATCTTTCCTGCGCCCTTTCCATTTAATAATGTCCTTCATGTAGCAGGGCGACCAAAATTGTGCGCCGTACTCCAAATGTGGCCTCGCCAATGTCTTGTACAGTCGCAACATGATGTCCAAACTCTTATATTCAATACGTTGACCAATGATGGAAAGTATGCCTTGGCCTTTTTTGTCACCTTGCCAACCTGTGGTGCCACTTTCAAGCAACAATGATTCCAAAACCCAGGTCTCTGTGTTTAACAACACTCCCCAGGGCCTTACCATTAACTGTGTAAGTCCTGTCCTGGTCTGTCTTACCAAAATGTAACACCGCGTATTTACCTGAATTAAACCTCATTTGCCACTCCTCAGCCCATTGGCTGATTAAGATTTCATTGTATTTGGAAAATATGTTTGGGTGCCTTTTATCTCTGTCAGTAATTCTTGTTTCGATTGAGGTACCCAATGTGCTAATGCATCTGTTCATCTATCCAGTAACAGATTAGTAAATTTGTTTGGCAGTTTGTCCAATAATAGTCCAGTAAAATTTTCCTTCCCTTCGAAGGTTCACAAAGATCATGGTTTAAGTGTATGATATAACTAATCTGTCAATGAACAATGACAAGACACCCCAGTTCAATTCCTAAATTTAGTTGCCTAATCACTGGGCAAGTAAAGGTGCAGTTTGTAATATGGAGCGTTGACATGCCTATGGACTGAGATGTTGAGCTTGTAACAAATAGGAAGAATGAAAGCCAAAAATGTAGCAGTGACATCAATGTCAAACTAGTAGCAGCAGCACAACAATGTCAACGATGAAAATTGGCAGTGGATTAATAGTCAGGCCAGAGTGTTAAATGCAAATAACTGTGTTCTATTTTATCCTTCAGTTTCAAATATTTGGTATTATTTTTCTTGGATCAGGAAATGTTTACAATGGAATTGCTTTATTCAGTTGATTTTTATTTTCGCTCAGATCAGGTCCATGTTTTCTGGGGTAAATACCCATTGACTCAAACTTTTTGAGGTGCCTGCTGTATTCACTTACATTGCTGTATCAAAAAAAAGGAGTGAACATGGCCTTTGTGCAATGGGTGGCAACTTTCCAATTTGGTGTAAATTTCTTACATTCTTGAGAAGTCAAAATGCTAAAATATAAAATCGCTACATGTTACATTGCATTAATCTATTGAGAACCAACAGCCAAATGTTTGGTTTCTTCAAATGTTTGATGTTAGCTAAGGACATTTTTAAGGTTTTGGGTTTCACACCAAGATATGACATAATGTGAAATATACATTCTGCTTTGCAACAGTGTTGATTGAAATTACTTACGAACTTCTAAACTGAACCACCATGCCAGTGTCATAACTATCTGTATATAATTCTTTCAAATATCTATATCATTGTGGTCAGTAAAACTGATTAGATAATCAATTTTAGTTGTGATTTTCACATGTGGCTTAGTTTTTATCTTTAGAGGAATTTTTATGCTAATCAAGGTAAGGTAAATTATTGCAGCAAAATTTTCTCTTATTGTTGCAATAAAGCACTTTTCAGCTCATTCAAATGCACCCCACAACTATATTGTAATTGCAGCCTCCAAAGTCCATCTTACTGCAGCAGTGTGAGATTTTCCATTTCCATCCAAATAGTGCTTCTGAGTGAGGCTATGAATTTATTGATAAATTGTGAGAAGTTTCTTAGTGTGGGTCCATGTTCCTTAGGAACTGGTGGCCAAATTCATTTCATAAACATTCCTGGCAGGTATGAGAGCCAGAAACTTCCATTCCATCAGTTTGGATTGAATTTAAACTGAACTCTTGAGATTGAAAGGACAGTCATAACAAAGTGTACCTTATAAGAAGTCTTTCAAAAACATTCCAGATTAATTCAAGAGTTATTTTGTTTCATTAGAAATAAAGTAATTTGTCTACCTATTATTTCTAGTAGAAGTTCAGATTATTTTAATGGAAATGAGAAATAATTGAGACATGTCAGTGCTGTTATCTACCACTTTTATGTCGTGGGAAATTGTGTTTCACTTGATGAGTTTTATGAAGAAGTAACAAAGAGGATTGATGGCATGCGACAAGGTTCCTCATGGTAGACTGGTTAGCAAGGTTACATTACATGGAATATAGGGAGAGCTAGCCGTTTGGGTACAGAACTGGCTCAAAGGTAGAAGACAGAAGGTGGTGGTGGAGGCTTGCTTTTCAGACTGGAGGCTAGTAACCAGTGGTGTGGCACAAGGATCGGAGCTCAGATCACTGTTTTTTGTCATTTATATAAATGATTTGGATGTGAATATAGGAGGTATAGTTAGTAGATTTGCAGATGATACCAAACTTGGAGGTGCAGTTGTCAGCAAAGAAGGTTACCTCAGAGTACATCTTGATCGGATGGGCCAATGGACTGAGGAGTGGCAGATGAAGTTTAATTTAGATAAATGTGAGGTGCTGCATTTTGGAAAGGGAAATCAGGGCAGGACATATACACATAATGTAAGGTAAGGTCCTAGGGAGTGTTGCTGAACAAAGAGACCTTGGAGCGCAGGCTCATAGTTCCTTGAAAGTGAAATCACAGGTAGACAGGACAGTGAAGAAGGCATTTGGTATGCTTGCCTTTATTGGTCAGTGCATTGAGTAAAGAAGTTAGGAGATCATGTTGTGGCTCTACAGTACATTGGTTAGGCCACTTTTGGAATATTGTGTGCAATTCTGGTCTCCCTGCTTTAGGAAGATATTGTGAAACTTGAAAGGGTTCAGAAAAGAATTACAAGGATGTTGCTAGGGTTGGAGAGTTTGAGCTATGGGGAGAGGCTGAATAGGCTGGGGCTATTTTCCCTGGAGCATTGGAGGCTGAGGGGTGACCTTAGAAAGGTTTATAAAATCACGGAAGGGCATGGATAGGGTAAATAGATAAGGTCTTTTTCTTGGGGTGGGAAAGTCTGAAACTAGAGGGCATAGGTTTAAATTTAGAGGGGAAAGATTTAAAAGGGACCTAAGAGACAACGTTTTCATGCAGAGAGTGGTGCACGTATGGAATGAGCTGCCAGAGGAAGTGGTGGAGGCAGGTACAATTACAACATTTAAAAGGCATCTGGATGGGTATATGAAGAGGAGGGGTCAGAGGGATATGGGCCAAATGCTGGCAAATGGGACTAGATTTATCAAGGATATCTGGTCAGCATGGGCAAGTTGGACCAAAGGATCTGTTTCCGTGCTGTATATCTCTATGACTCTATGTTAATGCCAACTGATGTTGTCCATGCACCTCTGAGAAAGTGACAGTGTAACTTGAGATACAGATTAACAACCTGGATCACATTGAAACCAGGAAACATGAAACTCAAATAGTTTGAGTATGTAGGTTTAAAAAACTTTGACGGCACAGTGGATGTAACAAAATTCCAGCCTGGCATGATATTATTTTTGTCGGGTCGCAAATGGAGGAAAAGCAAATTCAATCTATTGAGACTTCTCAGTGGTTATTCACTGGAATGATAAAGAAAGCATTTCATGTGCAAATGCTATCATTTTCACAACAACAGAAATTATGTTCACTGTGTATCACTGTAAAAAACTGCTCACAAGATTGCTAAGCATTTTAACTCTGAGAGGATCTTTCAATTCAGTACATGCCCCACTACCTACAATCATTTCCATAAAAAGTTACAATTCCGCCCCATCTTGGCTTATGTGCAATTAAACCCTTCACTGTGCCTTTATTATTCTTGAATTCACCTGGGGGTCTCAGTATTAATCCTTCATCAATTAAAACTATGCTGCCTATAGCTTAACTTGCATTAAGTGTTCATCACCTGTCACCCCTTCCTCACCTGCTTAAACTGGTTCCAAACCTTGCAGCATTTGGGCACAGGCTATGCCAATGTTTGTGGCAGAATCAGACAAGGAGCCTGGCAAGGCCGATGTCGCTTCATCTGTTAGATATTTTATAAACTAGGTAGCAAGAGAAGTCTTTTGATACGCAGCAGTAAGTCGCCAAGGTGGGGGGAGGCAGTTTTTGTTTGTTAAATGCCTTGTTAAAAGCTCAACTCATCTCAAAAATGTTCAGCTTTCTACCTTACTAAATTCGCCAAACAAGCGTGATGTTGATAAAACTAGATATGGAAACCAGATTGAGTGCCTGGCAGACACACTGCAGTCGATCAAACCTCAGCAGGGGCATGTTCCACAGACACAAGATGCAAGCATCCCTTATCCACAGATATTGTCATCTGGCATTTGCCGAGCCAACATGGTAATCATGGAACCTGTTAATACGCTGGCAGGGGAGTGTGGAAGCTCAGATTTGCATTGCAGGATGCAAGGGCAACTAATATTGGAAGTTTGCAGAAGGGACACTTTGTACGCACCAACAGTGTCACAGCTAAAAGACTGGATCTGCTGCATCTTAGAGCTGTTTTCTTACGCTCTTAACACTGCTCACTTCCGGCCTACCCGCTTCATCACCCAGATGCTTCTTAAATAAGGTGCGAGTACCTGACTCCACAACCCTTTCAGGCAGCATGTTCCATATTTTGACCACCCGCTGGGTGAAAACATTTTTTGTCAGATCTCCTCTAAACCACTTACTCCTCATCTTAGACTTATGCCCTTTGGTCTTAGACATCTTTGCAATAGGGAAAAGATTCTCATGATCTACTCTGTCAATGTCTCTCATAATTTTGTATACCATAATCAGATACCACCTCAGCCTCCTCTGCACCAAGGAACACAAACCCAGTCTATCCAGTCTCTCCTCATAACTGAGACTTTTCATCTCAGGCAAATTCTTGGTAAATCTGCATCCTCTCCATTACAGTCACAGCCTTCTAATACTATGATACTGTGGTGACTGGAACTACACACAGTATTCTACCTGTCACCTAACCAATGTTTTATTAATTTGTAACAAGTCTTCCTTGCTCCTATATTCTACACCCTGGTAATGAAGGAAAGCATCCCATATGCTTTCTTCACTAGCCTGTCTACAAGTTGCCGACAAGCACAGGGATCTGTGGACTATGTACACCAAGGTGCCTTTGTTCATCAATACTCTCTAGGGATCTACCATTCATTGTGGGTATTATTTCCTTATTTGACGAACTAAAAGACATCACCTTGCACTTATCTTGCACTTAAATTCCATCTACAATTGCTCTGACCACTTTACCAGCTAATCAATATCAGACTGTAGCCTGAGCAAATCCTTCGCCCCATCAACAGCACCACCAATTTCCTTGTGATATGCAAATGTACCGATAATACCTTCTACTTTCATATCCAAAGCATTCATATACATGACCAACAGCAAGGAACCCAGCACTGATGCCTGTGGTACACTTGTGATCACAGGCTTCCAATCACAAAAACAGACCTCCACCATCACCCTTTGCCTCCTATTTGTAAACAAATTTTGAATCCAATTTGCAAACTTGCCTTGGAGCCCATGCACTTTTACATTTTGGACTTCCATTTGGGACCTTGTCAAAGGCTTCACTGAATTCCATGTAAATCACATAAACTGCACTACCTCCATCAATATATTGTCACCTTTTCAAAAAAGTTAATTCAATTCGTCAAACAGAGGCCCTTTAACAAATCCGTGCTGACTAATCCTGTCCCTCAGAACTTTCTCCAAAAACTTCTCTACCAATGATATCAGACTAACTGGTCTGTAATTCCTTGGCCTATCCCTGCTGCCTTTCTTGAACAAATAAGCCACATTAGCTATCCTGCAGCCATCTGGCGCTTCCCCTGTGACCAGTGAAGTATTAAACATATCAGCCACAATCCAGCAATCACCTCCCTTGCCTCCAATAGCAGCTTGGGATACATCTCATCAGGCCCTGGGAATTTATGTATCATTATGCCCACTAAACCATCTAATACATCCCAAAGGCCTTATAACCCTACTTCCTCCTCATTAATCTTAACATGTTTCAGAAACTCACCAACCCCAAATGAAATCCAACTACATGAAATCCCAACTACAATATCGTTCTCCTTTGTGAATACAGATGACAACTATTCATTTAAGACCTCACCCAAATCCTCAGTCTCCATACCCCTCTGGTTTTCTCTGGTGATCTTCTTACTCTTAATAAACTCATAAAAAAACTTAACATATTCCTTAGCCCTTAATCCTATCTGCCAAAGATATTCCAAGACTCCTCTTTGCCCTCCAGTTGTTTTTTGAAGCAATCCTCTACAGTCTCTGTATTTTGGAAGGGACTTTCCTGTTTATGATGTGCTGTACCTGACATACCATGCTTTCTTTTTCTTTATCAAACTCACGACATCCTGGACATGCAGGATATCCTGGACTTACTGCCCTTTCCTTCACTCTTAGAGGAACACACTGGCCGTGAAGTCTCACTATTCTATTTTTTAAAAGAATCCTGCTTTCCAAATGTAGACTTATTTGCAAGTAACTGCTCCCAGGCTATGTTTGCCAGACCGTTTAGTGCTATTGAAATTGACTCTCCTCCAGTTTAGACACTTAACTTCTGCAGTATCTTATCCCTCTCCATAATGACTTTGAAATTTACTGAGTTATGGTTATTTTCCCAAAATGCCCAGCCATTGAAACTTCAATCACTTGACCAGCTTCATTCCCTAGGTTTAGATCTAGCACAGCCCCGTCTCAAGGAGGACTATCAATACAGTGGTACAAAAAGCTCTCCTTGATGGGCTTTTAAAATTCCATCCCATCTAATCCTTTCACACTAAGCTTATGCTAGTTAATGTTAGCAAAGTTGAAATCCCCTACAACTGTAACCCAATTTCTCTTGCAACTTTCTGTGATTTGCATAGTTATCTGCTCCCCCATCTCCCTCTGACTGTTGGGAGGCCTGTAGTAAAATCTCAGAAAAGTAATCACCCTGTTATTTTTTTATTTCTAATCTCTATCTAGATGGCCTCATTTGAAGATCCATCCAGGACATCTTCCCTCAAAACTGCAGTGATAGTTTCCTTTACCTATAATGCAATGCCCCCACCTCTCTTACTTACCCCACTAAAACCTGAAACATCTGCACCCTGGAATGTTGAGCTGCCACTCTTGCCCTTCCTTCAACCATCTGTCAGATGAGATACTAAACTGAGATTCTGTCATCCCATGAAAAATCCCATGGCACTTTTAAAAAAAGAGCAGGAGAGTTTACTGAATATTTATCCTTCTTTCTATAAGACAAAAATATTTTGTTTTAACTATTTTGTTGCCATTTCTCAGGATGAAAATTGAAAATCACATTTACCGATATATGAGTGACTACACATCAAAAGTGTTTTGGACGTTGGGAAATTGTGAAGTCACCAAATGGAATTAGAATTAGCTTTATTGTCACGTGTACTCTAGTACAGAAGTACAAGAGTATTGTGAAAAGTTCACAATGTCGCCCTTCATGGCACCACCTTAGATACAAAGTACATAGGTACAAAACTTAGACACAAAATTGGGAAAGTAAAAAAAAAGTTGCATTACCTTATAGCGATTCATAGTATAAGTGCAAGTTCTGTGTTCTTTATGGTGTCCATGAGTCAGAATGACAATTTGATGCCAGCTATATGCTGTGATTGACTCAACTAAGAACTGAAGGAAATTCAAACCCAGCAACTAGAGTTATAGCAAATTGTATTGAATTATTGCAGCATCCAGTGTCCTGCCTACCAGCATTAAGTTTACTTTAGCTTTGGTTTAGTTCCACAGAGTCACTTACAGAAGCCAATTTAGTTTCTTTGCAACTTTGCAGGGAAATTCCAAACATTAGATACACCATCATAAAGTATATTATTTAACAGGTTTAACTTCAGTGGTTTCTGTATGATGTCTGAACTGTTAAAAAAAAGTTCTGTCATTCCTAGATTACCCTTTGCATATGTATGATAAACATCAGTTGGTGAAAATAACTGAAGGTGAGAGTTAAATGCCTGTCTACAAATTTAGCACCTTTTTTAAACTTCTCACTGGCTTTTTTTTATTCACTCACGGGATGTAGTCGTTATGGCCAGCATTTATCGCCCATCCCTTGCTACCCTCGCGAAAGTGGTGGTGATCAGCCTTCTTGAAATGCTGTAGTCCACGTGCTGTGGGTAAGCCTACAATACCATTAGGGAGAAAGCTCCAGGATTTCACTCAGTGATACTGAAGTAACAGCAATATACATCCAAGTCAGGATGGTGAGTAACTTGGAGGGGAACTTTCCCATATATCTGTTGCTCTTGTGCTATGTGTCCACATCTTTACCAAATGAACATGACTTAAACATGTAATTTCTTTGTTATGTTGCTGGAATGTGAGTTTTATAAAACTATAGTTAACAAAAAATAGATTAAATATTAGAAAGAAACATTCTAAGGATATGAGTATCACTGGCAAGAGAGTACTTATTGTGCATCGAAGATTGATGTTGATTAGGAGGTAATGGACCCTCTTCAGTAGTTGCTGTCATGTAAGGAATACATTTCATGTTAAGTAGCAAGTCCCAAGGTTTTATTGACCCAGTATCCATGGAGAAAGCAATGATATTTTTGCAAGTCAAATTGGCATAATACACCTGATGCCTTTGTCTTTCTAAGTGTTGGAGGTTCTGCGATAGATAATATGCGTTGCAGTCAAAGTATGCCACATTGTTTGGCAAAGTGAATGCTTCAGCTGTTAGCTGGGTGCTACTAGGGACAGTGCAATATCCCACAGGAGTGTTTACTAGCGCTGTGGGGAGGGTTTTAAACTCGTGCAACAGCAACATGGGAACCTGAGTGGGGAAACAGGAGCGCAGGAAACAAAGATGGAAATGAAAGTTAGATAACTGGAGAAAACAAAAATAGAAAGCAGAGGAAACAAGAGCCAGCAGCAAAAGCACAGACTGGTTAGAATAGCACCCACAGAAGGGAAAATCCTGAAGTCTGTTATAATGTATGCGATACAGGCCATTCAGACAATGCCAATGGAATTACACAAAGTCAGTGTAAATTTATGAAAGGAAAGTCATGTTTGACAAACCTACTGGAGTTTTGCACAGAAGTAACTACTAGATAGATGAGTCAAAGCAGCAGATTTGGTGTATTTGGATTTTCAGAAAGCTTTTGATTAAATCCCACGTAAGAGGTTAGTGTGCAAACTCAAAGAACATTCTTGTAATTTACTAATACAGCTTGAAAATTGGTTAACAGACAGAAAACAACGAGTAGCAATGAATGGATTTTTACAGGAGTGGAATGCTTTGATATGTGGGATACCAAGGATTCCAGCTATTCACAAAATGCATCAACAATTTGGATGAGGGAATCAAAAGTAATATTTCCAAGTTTGCTAATGACACAAAACTAGGTGGGACTGTGAGTGGTTAGAAGGATCCATAGAGCCTTAGTGAGGGGACAGATGAATGGAAGATGCAATATAACATGAATGAGTGCCAGTTGTCTGCTTTGGTGTGAAAATGGCGAAGTATTATTTAATTGGTGATAGCTTGGGAAACTTAAATGTACAAAGACACGTAGATATCCTTCTACACTCGTCATTGAAAGTAAGCGCACACGTGTAACAAACAGTTGATGTTGGTCTTCACTGTGAGAATATTTACGTACAGGAGCTACAGCTGTATAGGGTTTCAGTGAGACCATATTTGGAATACTTTATGCTGTTTTTGTCTTATTACCTAAGAAAAGATACATTTGTCATAAAGTGCTGCTAGAGATCACTGATTCTTTCTGAGATTGCAGGTAAAAGGAGAGATTGGATCAACTGAGTTTACATTCACTGGACTTTGAAAGGATAAAAGGGGCTGTCGTGAAAGGGCCTCTGACAGGGCCAGACAGACTAGATGTAGTGATGATGTTTACCCTGACCTGGAGATCCAGAACAAGGGGTTATGGTCCTAGAATATGTTGTTGGCTATTTAAGACTAAAATGAGGAGAGCGGTGAACCTAAGAAAGCCGTTGAGGCCAAATTATTGAATATATTTAAAAAAGAAATAGATAGTTTTCTAGATACTAAACACATCAAGGGGTTTGGGGAAAGAATGAGCATATAGCATTGATGTAGAGGATCAGACATGATCATATTGAATGGTGGAGTGGGCTCATTGGTGGAATAATCTATTACTGCTCCAATTTTTATTCTTTTTTATGTTTCAATGACCTTACGTAAATGTCTACATGAAAAAATACAATTGAAAATAAATTCTTAAAAATTTTTTCTCTGCAAGATTATGGCAAAGTCATAAACATGTTTTGAAATGAATATTTACAATTTTGCTGGAACCATTACAGAGAAAGATAAAGTAGAATGAGGAAGTAATTTCAACAACGTTTGGGGGTACAAGAACATCAAACATATTGGTCTAAAAGCTGTAACTCTTTAATGTCTTTATTTGATCATGCATGTGTGCTCGCCTGAAGTTGCTGTTGTATTTGCACTAAGTATTGGCAAGCACAAAGTCTCCCTACTATTTTGACTGCAACTTTGATGCTATTAATTTCTCTCCTTTGAATTCTTGCCATGAGTTAGGAATAGGAACATGTGCTGGCTGGCAGTCTGTTAAAACATTGCACCACAAAGGTTGTCATCAACCATAAGTTAATTGTACACTAATTGGGTATTTGATTATATTCAGGAAGTGGGTATTAACTAGGGATTCACCTGTGGTCATGGACAGAAACCAAGGATATTGATTTGGTTGTACAAAGTGTAATTTGCAACTCTGCAAATGGAAAGCTTGTAAGCATATGAATACTGGATTCCAGTTCCATCTTTCACCACCTAGCTATCTGTTGTAACACATGTAACATTTATCATGAGTTGTCCAATGGACTTCATTAATGGGCTATTTATCACAAACCTTATGACAAATAAGATAGAATAGAAAGGAAAATCTTGTACTTACATCATTTAAGGTCACATTCTCAGAACAGCTTAAAGCACTTTGCAACTATCAATTGTGAAAATAATGTGGAGAATTATTTCATATTCTTTGTTTTCTACACATTAAAATTAATACTATAATGACTTCAAATTATTCTCAGAGTTTTTACACATTTAAAATTTTGAGTTTCCTGTCAGTTTACAGTTATCAAGATATTTAGCATTCATAGCAGGAGTTATTTTTAATTCTATCCCACCTTAAACTTATTTTCCTATGGATTTTGTTACCTTTGTGATTCCTATATTTTCATATTACAGCAGGTATGCTTTTCATTTCAATTGCTGCAAGTCACTCTGAACTTGAATATCAAAGATTTGCAAAAGTATATTTTTCTCATAGGCTACTTAAAGAAAACTTTTGTGTGAAGCTGTGTCTTTTTGCTTGATCCATAAAGAAACAAATTTCCAGATGTCTCCTTGTTTTAAAGAGACACAACCAATAAAATAATTTATCATAAATTTGAATTTAAAGTGGGCAAAATAACTCGATTGACTATCAGACACACAATTCCCTACAGCGACCACTAGTTAAGAAGACCTCAAACAGGTTCGTGAGCAGTTCATTTTTGCAGTGTTTGAAGGTTCCAGTTCAAAAAGAAGCTGACACTTGAGTTCAGAGTTATTTGAGCTGAGTTTCAGCTGTTAGACTGGATAGTGCGGAGCAATGCTGACAACCTCTACCTAATTTTCAAATTCTTAAGCAACCATGCAACAAAATCTGCTTTTTTTTTTCTGAACTATTCCATGAATTGAATCTTACCACTCCTTCCTGATTCACTGATACTATTTTCAAACAAAAGAGTGAAAAGGGGTGACTTCCTTAATTTTAATTGAAACTTAAGCTTTTTTATAACTCTTCTTAATATTTAGCAAGGTACTGCTTGGGAAGTTAAATACTGGGGGTAATTTTGAGTACTTAACCATAAATGCATCTTCTTGCTTTTGGGATCTATTATAGACATGATAAAGCTTACTCTAACTTGTTACCCATCATAGGTCTTAGTTGTGTGACTTTTTTCTAAATTATTGAAAACTGTCTTAATGTTGCTGATTGTTTCATTACAATTTTCCCTCATCTTAAAACATATGGAGGCATAGGAGCAAAACAGTAATTGCAGGCAAAACTCAGCAGATCTAGCATCATCTATGTGAAGAAAGCAGAGTTAATGTTTCAAGTCCGGTGGTTCATCATCAGGACAAAGTAATGGTCTGTTCTGATTCAAATAGCACCAGCTTCTTCTTATCTTCTTTTAGTCTGAAATAAAATATATCTTACTCTTACTAATACTAAACATAATAAACATAAATACTATAAAGGGCAGGAGGAACTAGATACAAAACCTTATCAGTGACAGATTGGTAAAGATTAGGATCTGGATCAATTGAAGAATGTTTCACAAAGTTATATTCTGATAAGGGCTGAGTTCATAAAGGGCCTTAAAACATTGAATAGAAATGCTGGAGATAAAAGGTACTGCAGATGCTGGAGAATCCAAGATAACAAGCATGGGGCTGGATGAACACAGCAGGTCAAGCAGCATCATAGGAGCAGGAAAAAAGTTTTCCTGCTCCTATGATGCTGAATAGAAATGCTGGACTTCTTTCAGAGTTGCTCCACTTCTTCCAGGAATTCTGCACGAAGTCATTGGAATTTTAGGTTATAGAGAAATTCAGCTGGAACAAAAGTCTGTGAAAGATGTGCTTAAATAAAATACCATGTGTTATTTGAGGTGACTGTAGGGTGGGAGGTTTCTACATTTCAAGTTATGATCGATGTCCAATATGTGCTACGTACATCAAGTATTTCACATGCATAGTTTACTTCCATTTTTGGTTCATTCCTCTGTTGCTAAAGCGCTGGTTCTACAGAGGTTTGGTTAGTTTGAATTTAAATTACTCATTACAGCTTGGCTGCCAGGATTTAGGAGAATGTGGACACTGTATTAAATACTGGATAATTTTTAACAGACTATGAGGACATTTCTCCTGGATCTGGTGCTTATTTTGGGTTTTTATTTCCCTGTGAACAGACTGCAGGCATCATTAAGTCAGTTTTTCCTTGAAAGTTTCCAACCTAAACAAAATGTTCGGGAACTCATGTATATCGACATATCTCTAATCATAGACTTAATGGTTTTAGCACAATAATATTGGCAAATCCTTTAAAAAAATTATAACGGAGGACCCAATTTAAATAACACATCATATTGTTGAAAGTATCCAGTATGTTCCTGATTATAAAAGGAATCTTTCACTGTTTACATTGGGTAGATTGGTAAATATTCATTTCAATGCATTTTCCAAGATCTGCAAATGAAATTAATCATACTTACCATCGATGTAAATATCACAAAAATCAGACCTCTACAGCAATAATTGGAAATGGATATAGTTTTGAATGATATAGATAGCTAATGTATTGCAAATTATCCACACTATACCTGAGTAAAATAATTATTTGAGAAGGATAAACGTTTTGTTACCATAGTAATTTAGCTGCAATTCATGAAAAAAATTGACATAAAAAAGCAACCAATTTATAGGGCAAATAAATTTCAAGGTCGAGCAGCCATATTCTCCAACAAACATTTGGGCAAAATTATGTGCCTCACCACCGTAACATCAATTTTCCTCCCACTACATACACTGGGAATATCACTGACATCCCTTTCATCAGCCCCTGACAGTAATAAGTAAGGATAGGAACATGTTCTCAGCTTATTTCCCTTCTGTCCGTTCCTTTTTCTTTAACTCCTGGGGACTTCCAGATAAGGCTTGCAAGTTTACCAGGGATAGTGTTGGGAATGACAGCTCAAGTAACAAATGGAAGCAAATTGTTTGGTAGCAACATCTTCTTTCACTGAGGTTAAGGAACACTGTTGATGATTCCTTGTAGTCTTCATGGATCTTATATACCTTTAATTTCACTCCCATCTCTTCCGCTGCTACATTTGTTGACCCACATCAGCACCAACAATTCCTGTTAGCTGCAGGTAAGTTGCCACTTGCTAGTGGAATTCTGGACTGGGACGGTATAAATGTCTCAACACGGATGTTGGGTCATAATGATTACAAGGTCAAGACAGCAGGCCAAAGTCCAATACCAACCCAATAAGTTAAAGGTAAAATCAGGACAACCCTGTCCCAATGATCAATGCTCTTTTGGAAGAAAACATCTCTGCAAAACATAGTTTATTTTAAGACAAACTACTCAGCAAGAAACTGACAGAATGGCATGCCTGTCTGTTATACACATCAGTGAATGGACAATGAAATTGAGTGGGCTGTGTAATGGGCAGCCAATCCAATCCTGAAAGTTCCTCACTGAGTGGATTAAGTTACAATTATGTCAAAAGACTTATCTTCCTGACAGGGCACATCTTTTACTTCTCAACCTGAGCTCTGAAAGTGTGGCAAAATGTTAGCTTATGGCGTTTCTAATCATTAACATCGAGTTTACATAGGAAAGAGAGTACTGACTTCATCAATCAACATTAACTATCCTCAATGGACACATAAATTTCTGCCTGAAGTGGGCAATCAGCAACGCTATAACTGGAGTAACTATTCATCTGGACACAATTAGAGGAGTACAATGCTTCTCCTACTCTCTCATTTTACTCCTGGCGCAAAGTTAGGTGAAAGCAGGTACCTCTGGAGAAACCTGGTAAAAAAGAAATACAAAAATACATACATTTGTGAGAACTGAAACATTTGTTTATATTTTAAAAGTATATCTCTTTTTAAGTTCTTCATTCTGACAGTAGTTTCCTTTACCTTTTCCAGAAGCTTTGCATAAATATTCTCTGGTTCGGGAATCATGGGTTTGTCCTGTAAGAAAACGGTGTGACATTTTCCTTGTCATAATAGGTTTGTTTACCTTTGTCAGGAGCCACAAATCTCTGTGCTTCACGGAAGAACAGCTTGTGTGCACGCAAACACTGAATGTAAGTTAAGAGAAATTATCACTAACAATCTGACCAGCACATGGATTACAACCAATGAAGTACTGTTGAATTAGACACACTTAACCAGACATAAAATGGTATTCTAAAAAATACCAAAAATATCTGCACTGGTATTATCAACAATTTTACCCTCACTTCCTTAAAACGGTATAAGATAATCTAAGATAAAAAGATAATGACATTTTTTTGTGGTTCTTTATAGCTTCCCATCAGATATATGCATCCATCAATTACATCCCATAAAAAAATCCAAAAGTAAAAAAGTTATCTTTACAGCATGTATTGAGAGACAGTCATGGAGTCAGAGAGAGATACAGCACAGAAACAGACCCTTCGGTCCAACAGGTCCATGCCGCTCAGATATCCTAGATAAATCTAGTCCCATTTGCCAGCATTTGGCCCTTATCCGTCTAAACCCTTCCTATTCATATACCCATCCAGATAACTTTTAAATGCTGTAATTGTGCCAGCCCCCAGCACTTCTTCTGGCAGCTTGTTCCATATACGCACCACCCTCTGTATGAAAAAGTCACCCCTCAGGTCCCTTTTAACTCTTTCCCCTCTCCCCTTCAACGTATGCCTCCTATTTTTGGGCTCCCCTACATTGGCTATTCACTCTAACCATGCCCCTTATGATTTTATAAACCTCTATAAGGTCACCCCTCAGCCTCCAACTCTCCAGGCAATATAGCCCCAGCCTATTTAACCTCTCCCTAAAGCTCTAACCCTCCAACCCTGCCAGTATCTTTCTAAATCGTTTCTGAACCCTTTGTAGTTTCATACCATCCTTCCTACAGGAGGGAGACCAGAATTTCACACAGTCCTCTAAAAGTGGCCTAAACAATGTAATGTACAGCCACAACATGACCTCCCAACTTCTGTACTCAGTGCAGTGACCTATAAAGGCAAGCATACTAAATGCCTTCTTCACTATCCTATCTGGGATTCAGAAAGTTTTAAAAATCCATAAAAGACAATAAGAAAATAATAATGAGGGAGAAAATAATCTTTGAGGTTAATCTCACAAGTAATGCCAAGATGGAGGGCAAGAGCTTCTTTAAAAATATAAGGAGTAAGAGAGAACCCAAAGTAAAGATAGCCCTCTTAGAGAATGTGGCTGGGGAAGTAATAATGGGGAATAAGGAAATGACAAATAATTTGAATAAATACTTTGCATCAGTCTGCACAGTAGCAGATACTAATATCATCACAAAGTTTTCAAATGAAAGGTGAATAATTACATATGATAACTATCACTAGAGAAAAGAACATGCTAGGGAAAATAATGGAACAAAAGATTGATAAGTCCGCTGGACCTGATGGGATGCCTTCAAGGATACTAAAGAAAGTAGCTTCAGAGATAGTACATGCCCTGATAGTGATCTTCAGGAATCCATAGATTCTGGAAAGTCCCATAGGATTGGAAAACTGCCAAAGTAACACCTTTATCTAAAAAGAGAAACAAACAAAAAAAAACACGGGTAACTATATCAGAGATAAAAGGTACTGCAGATGCTGGAGAATCCGAGATAACAAGGTGTCGAGCTGGATGAACACAGCAGGCCAAGCAGCATCATAGGAGCAGGAAAGCTTGATGTTTTGGGCCTAGACCCTTCATCAGATGAAGAAGGGTCTAGGCCTGAAATGTCAAGCTTTCCTGCTCCTATGATGCTGCTTGGCCTGCTGTGTTCATCCAGCTCCGCACCTTGTTATCACGGGTAACTATAGACCAGTTAGCTTAAGGGAACAAATGTTAAAGTCTATCATAAAGGATGTAATCATGGACCATTTAGAACTACATCATGTGATCAAACAGAGTCAGCATGACTTTAGGAAGGGAAATCATTTACTGAAATACTTTAAGGAGGTAACGAGCAGGATAGAGTAAGCAGTGGATATAATATATTTGGATTTTCAGAGGGCATCACACATTAGGTTACTTAATAAGATAAAAGCTCATGGTTTTGAAGGTAAAGTGTTAGAATGGATAAAGGATTGGATAACTAATAAAAGATAGGGTTGAGAGTAGGGGGACATTTTTATCCTGTAACTAGTAATGTGCCACAGAGATCTACTGGGGTCACAATTATTAATGACTTGGATGTACTATACTCAAGCTTGCAGATGAGACAAAAACAGGTGGGAAGGCATATGGTGAGGATAACACAGGGAGCCTGAAGAGGGATATCGACATGTTAAATGGATGGGCAAAAACTTGGCAGATGGGATATAATGTGCAGACACATGAGGTTTCGCACTTGGCAGGAACAGTAGAGGAGGTGAATATTATTCAAATTGAGGAAGACTGCAGAAAACTACAGAACAGAGGGATTTGGGAATCCTTATCCTTAAATCACAAAAGAACTAGCATCCAAGTTCAGTGGATAATAGGGAAGGCAAATAGAATGGAGTATAAAAATTAGTGAGGTTTTTCCAGAGCTTTACTAGGCCCAAGTCAGGTCACGGTTAGAATACTGTAAACAGTTTTGGGACCTTTATCTAAGATATACTGCATTGCAGGGGGGTGTCCAGAGAATATTCACTAGGCTGATCCCAGATATGGAGGGACTGTCTTATGTGGAGACCTTGAGTAGGTTGGGCTTGTAGTCCTTGGAATATAGAAGAATGAGAGGTGATATTATTGAAACATCCAAGATTTGTAGAGGATTTGACAAGGTAGATGCGAAAATGTTATTTCCGCTTGTGGGAGAGTTTAGGACCAGAGGTCATAATCTCAGAACAAGGGGCTGCACATTTTATACAGAAACAAGGAAGAATTTTTCCTCTCAGAAGGTCATGAATCTGTGACTTTATTAACAAACAGGGGAGTACTCAATGAATGGTAGGGCACTAGGAAGCTCCAAAGAACAGAGGGATCTTAGGATGCTTGCCCACAGATTCCCAAAGTTGGCAGGACAGGCTAATGCGGTAGTTAAGACAGCATATGGCTCACTTGTCTTTATCAGTCGAGGCATAGATTATAAGACCAGGGAGGCTGTATTGGAACTGTTCAGGATTTTGGTTGGGCCACCGCTGGAGTACTGTGTACAGATAAATGTGAGGCGTTGCATTTTGGAAAGGCAAATCAGGGCAGGACTTATACACTTAATGTAAGGTAAGGTCCTGGGGAGTGTTGCTGAACAAAGAGACTTTGGAGTGCAGGTTCA
Source organism: Ginglymostoma cirratum (assembly GCA_024137785.1). Taxonomy (NCBI): domain Eukaryota; kingdom Metazoa; phylum Chordata; class Chondrichthyes; order Orectolobiformes; family Ginglymostomatidae; genus Ginglymostoma; species Ginglymostoma cirratum. The sequence goes on along the minus strand of JAHRHZ010000077.1, from coordinate 7,623,267 downwards.
TAGTTCCTTGAAAGTGGAGTCACAGGTGGATAGGATAGTGAAGAAGGTGTTTGGTATGCTTGCCTTTATTGGTCAGTCCATTGAGTATAGAAATTGGGAGGTCAAGTTGCAGCTGTACAGGACATTGGTTCAGCCACTGTTAGAGTACTGCATGCAATTCTGGTCTCCCTGCTAGAGGAAGGATGTTGTGAAACTTGAAATGGTTTAGGAAAGATTTACAAGGATGTTGTCAGAGTTGGACGGTTTGTGCTATATGGACAAGCTGAATAGGCTGGGGCTATTTTCCCTGGAGCCTCAGTGGCTGAGGGGTGATCTTATAGAGGTTTATAAAATCACAAGGGGCATGGACAGGGTAAATAGGGGTGAGAGAATCCAAAACTAGAGGGCATAGTTTTAAGATGCAAGAGGAAAGATTTAAAAGACACCTTAGGGGCAACTTTTTCACGTGGAGGGTGGTGCATGTATGAAATAAACTGTCAGAGGAAATGGTGGAGGCAGGTACAATTACAACATTTAAAAGGCATCTGCATGGGTATATGAATAGGAAGAGTTTGGAGAGATGTGGGCCAAATGCTGGCAAATGTGACTAGATTTGTCAAGGATATCTGGTCTGCATGGATGAGTTGGTCTGAAGGGTGTTTTTCCATGCTGTACATCTCAATGAGTCTATGACTCTTTGCTCTATATGAAGGATGTGCTTGCACTGGAGTGGGGTGCATAGGAGATTCACCAAGAGGCTGCCTGGAATGGAGCATCTTAGCTATGAAGAGAATCTCAGGTTGTTTTATTTGGAGGAGAGATGGTTGAGAGGGGACCTGAATGTGGTGTACAACATTATGAGGGGCATGGACCAGGTGGGTAGAAAGCAGCTGTTCCCTTAGTTGAAGGGTCAGTGACAAGGGATCATAATTTTAAAGTGAAAGGCAGGAGGTTTAGCACTTGAGACAAAATATTTTCATCCAGAGTATAATAGGGTTCTGGAATGCACTGCCTGGGAGAGTACTTGAGGTGGGTAACATCACATCCTTTAAAAAGTACTTGAATGAGCACTTGAAATGCCATAACATTCTTGGCCTAGTTCTGGAAAGTGGATCTAGAATAAGTGATACAGACTCAATGCTGTGTTCGACTCTTAAAGGGACCTGCATCTCAAATACTGACAGAATATCTTCCTTTTAAGAAATATAAGCTGTATTTATACAGGAACATATAAATTAACTGATTTTCTGACCCAGGTTGACAGAAAGCACAAACTAGATTTAGTACTTAACAAGAATCACCATCTATTACAGGCAAATGGACTCTAGTTACAGGTAAACCATTATGAACCATTGGCGTGTAAAATTATTAGTTAAAACTCTGACCCACTTACCACTTACATGGACACACACACACACACACACACACACACACACACACACACACACACACACACACACACACACACACACACACA